>PVJC01020761.1:0-28895 GCA_004026665.1 Murina feae
AGTTACCATCGAACTCCAAGAAGTGGCTCTGCACCTGTAAGGATACATTCCTATGAAATGTCCATGGCACACTCACCACTGCTGTATGTCTACAGTTTGGTTAAAGGTTGCAAATCACTTAGGAAATAATTGTCACTTGTGGATGGAGTCGTCACATCCCTGTAGAGACATTAGGCTTTCCCCACCCACCTGGGTGCTCAGACCTGTTCCTCCCACACTGACCCTGCACCTTGGACTTTGCATGGCAGGTGGTGAGTCTCAAATTAAATGACCTGGACATGCCAGGGCACCAGCAGTGACTTGGGGAGTGGGAACCCTAACCTGGCCCCCACCTGCGTGGGACCTCTCTGAGCTGTGGATCTCGAGATGCTGGTGCTGTACTGTGTGTGTGTTGGGGGTGGGAGACCCTGACAATCCTAGGACACAGCCACAAAGACGCTGCAGGTCCACCCCCTCCAAACATTTCCATTTTGTCTCCCAAAGCCAGGTGGGGGCTCCTGGTGATAGCCTGGCTTCCATAGTTCCTCCCTGCAGCTATTAAGCCCAAGAGGTTCTCTGCTGACAGAGATAAGAGTGAGAAAATGGGGAGGCCAAGGTGACGAGCTGGTCCCCGCTCCTGAACTGCTTGTCTTGGAGTTGGTGGACCCAGCATGGCACACCCTTCGGTGTCCTGACAGCCAGCCCCACAGCCATGGGAGCTGGCTCTCCGCGCTCCCTGGCCTTGGCTCATCATGGCGTGGGCTGCAGTTGGGGTTGGATGGGTGGTTGTGGCCTCTGCTGGGCTCCTATGCAGATGGGCCCCAAATGGCCCCTGCCCATCCCCCGGTGACCTCAGTGGGGAGCTCAGCTTCAGAAACCACCAAAAAGATGTGGTGCTGCTGCCGGCCTTTCGGGAGCACATGCCGAGCTGGGGTGTAGAGCACTGCGTCACCCAGGGTGTCTTTTTGGGGTAATGAAAATCTGTGAAGCGGGCAGCAGATGCACCAGGAATTGTACACATTCACGCATGCACTCAGGGGCAGGTAAGCCGGGCACCACACGATGTCTCAGTCCAACTGACCTAAAACCTGGCCTGGAAGCTGGTGCTCTGCTCCTTCTCTGGAGGGAGGGTCTTATCTAATGGAGATGATTGTGGGCACCCCGTGAAGCAGTGTCCCTCTCGGGGGGCTTCAGGGTCTACCGAGTGGGAGACACAGGCCCAGGCTCCACCCCAGTCACTGTGGGGAGCTTCTCCCAGCCTCTGTGCTCGGGAGCAGCAGGCGCAGTGATGGACAGCTGGCATTAGCAGCATCTTGGGAGGCCCAGAGGAGCAGAGACGTTGGCCCGTTGGCACTTGGTCCTGCCCAGCGACCCTCTGCTTAGGAAGGTCCTGCCGCTGTGTTTGCGCCAGCTGAGGGAGACAGGGGCCCTCAGCTGAGTTGGGAAAGTCCTGGGACCTGGCTGGCACCCCTGGTGTGGGGCTCCTTCCATCTCCTTTGAAAGGAAAGAGGACGATTGGCTTGGTGCACTGGCCACGCCAGGGCTGCTGACTGCCACCGTGCGAGTCGCTGGAGGGTCTGCTCTAAGTAGGGGTTTTCCTGCCAGCAGTTATTTTCGGCTGTTTGATTACAGTTGTCCTCTCGGGTCACCACTATAGCGTCCTGTAAATACAGACTGAGCGAGTCACAGCCCCGGGCTGCGGAGTTGGCTGGGACATGGACACATGGACAGCCACACTCTTCCCGGAGGTGACGGGGGTTCCCCTGAGGCTCTCGGGAGCGTCTCTGGGGACGCAGAGCCCATGGAGGCTGCTCTTCACACAGCTTCTGCTCAGACACTGAAGTCGCTCGTATCAGACCCATCGTGAACTGGGGACATGTCGCTGCAGAGATTCCAGCCACCCTCCAAGTCTGACCACTGTCAGACAAGCTGCCCCAGGACAGAGTGACCAGGCAGCAGTCCTAACAGGCTCCTGAGAGGCGAGTGCAGTCTGTCCTGCCTGCGTTCTCGTGGGGAGCTTTCCCCCATCTCCTTCTTCTTGTGCCATGAAAAGATGTCAGTGAAAGAGAGTGGGAAGCCGACTTGTGGGATGTGGAGGGGCCGGATGACTGGGGAGGGGGGTAGAGCTCAGCTTGGCCTTCAGCACAGTTTGCAGCGGCTGATGAGAGGAGAGCACTAACCTTCTTGCTGGAGTGTCGTGTCCAGGCCACGGGCCAGCGGGGCACAGCCATGTGGCTTGTTAACTGGCCGGGTTGGAAGGCTGACAGGAGTGGTCAGACCCTAGAACTGTTAGCATCTCAGTTCTGAGTGTTGGAGCCTGGGTTTGCAGTTAGGAGAGAGCACGCGGGCCACAGGAGAACCTGTGGCAACTCACACCCCTTCCCCGGCAGGTACTGTGTCAGGATCGGTGACTTAAGATAAAATAGTGTCAACTACAGCCTCACAACTCAGGAAAACACCCAGGCCACACCCTAGAAATCCTATAAAGCAAGAGGCATTTGCTGCTGGTCCGAGCATTTTAGTTAAGCTTTCTGTCCTAGCTCAGCTCGGAGAACACGAGTGTTCTCCATCCAGCTCCCTTAAAGCACCAGCGGCCTCTAGCTGCTGGGCTGTTGGGGCCCCTGGATACACAGTAGTTAAAGTAAGCCTGCTTCCTCGGCTTATGGGCGTGTGGCCTTGGGCAGGTTACTTCGTCTCTCCTGTACCTTGGTTTCCCCACCTGTTGAGACTCGGTTAGAGGTGATTAAATATTTGGAAGTCCCTTAGAACCATGCCTGACACAGTGGGGCTCTGCTGAGTGTGAGCTGTCCTCCTCCTCCCCCTCTTCTGTGGAGCTGGGAGGGTGCGATGGGAGCTGGAAGGTGTGTCCTGAAGACCCTGGTCTCTGAGAAGCAACAAGGACGGCCTGGGTCTGCCTGGTTCCCTTCAGCACCTGATCAGCTGCTGCCTTGAGAGTGCTGCGCATTCCCTTGCAGGCCTGGCCATCAGGCCCACAGAGCCGTAGTTCTCACACTGCCTGTCTCCTGCTGTGGGACACCTGTTCCTTCCACCTGGAGCAGAATTTAAGGACAGTTAAGCCCGGTGTTGCACGCTGAGTTCTCACGGGGAAGGAGTCCATGTGCAGAACCTGTGCGTTGCCAACCACCTCCCACCCTCCCCCAGGAGAACCAGGCCACCCCGCCATGGTAGGAAGCCTATTTGAGTAAGTCTTATTGGATTCTTCCTTGATTTCTTAAGATGGTTCTGAAGACCAGAAAAGATGAAAAGACATTGGGCATGTAACAGATTTTAGGGATTGATGATAAAATGTTGTACGTTACTTTTAAAACAGTGGAAGGAAACTTGGCTGGTTGCTCCGTGGTTAGAGCATCAGCCCATGGACCGAAGGTTGCAGGTTCAATCCCCAGCCCCTGTGGGGGCACGTGTGGGAAGCAGCCAGTCAATGTGTCCCTCTCACATTGATGTTTCTCTCTTTCTCCCTCCCCCGCTTTCACTCTCTCTAAAAATCAATGGGAAAAGCATCTTTGGGTGAGAATTAAAACAAAACAAAACACAACAGTAGAAGGAGAAGCAACTACAGATGAAGTGCTTATTAATGCTTGATTTCAGATGTGAACAGCTAAGGGTTGGTGTGTGCCTGTGTGTGACATGTATGTACGTGGTTGGTACGTATGTGTGCGTGGCATGTGTGCATGTGCATGCAGGTACCATGGTGTCCCAGGGTCTTTGGTTTTGTGCTTGAAATAATTTTGCCTCAAGGTGGTGTGAGCTTGGCTTCCAGTTTGACTAGATAGGAAACACAGTGAAAACCAACTTACTTTTGTTAAAATCAGTTTTAAAATCACTTCTTCCTAATGCATTACAAGTAAACCACCTTCTGAGGACATAATTGGCCATTCCACATAGGTCTGTAAGTAGAGACGCTGTGGCTTTGCCACCTGTATGCCCAGGGAAATTAATTACTCAGCTCAGCAAAGCGAGTTGGCACCTTCTAGACTTTATTAATCAGGGAATATACTGGAAAACACCCAGGCCACACCCCTGAGTGCCTGACCCTCTAGGTCCGGGGTAGGGAACCTTCTTTTTACCAACGGCCATTTGGATATTTATAACATCATTCGCTTAGTGTAATTCACTTGATATAAATGTCTGTTGCTATGAAAAAAGCTCCTAGCCCTAGCTGGTTTGGCTCAGTGGGTAGATCATTTGCCTGTGGACTGAAAGATCCCAGGTTCAATTCAGGTCAAGGGGTACGTATCTCAGTTGCAGGCTTCTCCCCAGCCCGGGCCCTGGTCGTGGCTCCTGCAGGAGGCAACCAATCGATGTGTTTCTCTCACATAAATGTTTCTCTGTCTTTCCCTCTCTCTTCCACTCTCTCTAAAAATCAATGGGAAAATATCCTCGGGTGAGGATTAAAAAAAAAAAAGCTCCTAGATTTACTGAACTCCGAGTGCCGTCTGCGGTTGCCTTGGCAGGGCCAGACCAAATGATTTCTCGGGCCTCATATGACCCTTGGTCTGGACGTTCCCCACCCCTGTTGTAGGTCCCTGTAGACAATGTGATTTTCTAATAATACACAAGAAAGAAGTTTGCTTGTGTTTACAGCAGCACCTGGAGCCCCTGGGCAGACAGCTGTGAAGGTTGCCTGCTAACAAGCTGACGACATTCTCTGGATTTACCTGCTCAGCCCAGCCTCTGTCTTCCTGCTGCGCCAACGGGTAAACTGTTGTCTGATTAGGTCTTGGCTTTGCTTTGGATCCTGCGCTCCTCCTCACTGAGCCACCTCAGAGACTGTGCAGGTGGCCGGTGGGATCACTGGCTCACACCGGTCCCCATGGAGCGAGGCAGAGCAAGGCTGAGTGGACGCTGCTTTCACTGGGCGCAAGGAGTGGGCTCAGGCTCCCGGGGCTGCTCAAGTGTCACTAACCTGGTGAATTCAGAAGGAACAGAGCACATTTTTCCTTTGGGATCATCGTCTCAGACTTGCGTCAACTCCAACCTACCGTGTCACCTTAATCTCTGCCCTCTGCAAATGAGGATGATGTTATTGTTGGGTGCTTGTCTGACAAAGGTGCTATTACAGTTAATGAAATGATGTGGGCAGATGACCTACAGCTTCTTCTAAAAAGCAAGGTCCTGTATTTGAAGCATCATTGAAGCTATGATAATTAGCAGGTTCGTCTGCCACTCGCCTCTCTCCCTGTGGACTGAAATCAAGACAGGTGTTTGGATTGCTGCTCTTTCCTTCTGCAAAGCCTGTGTCCTCACCCGTGCCACTTCAGAGACCTGCACAGAAGCCAAGATGGAACCGCCTGGAATGACTGAAAACTCCGAAGTTTGTAACAAAAATGAAAACAATCTAAAACAATCAGGAGGAAAAAGAGCCTTCAACAAAAATGGAAACGCATCACAAATCAGTTCAGTTGTGCAGCCTGGCACCTCACCAGTGGTCTGCTGCCGGCCAGGACTCCCCAGCTGGGTCTCTGGGGAGGTGGGGACAGCTCCTGTCTCTGCTCTTGTGGGACCCTTGTCCTGGGACACAGATACTGGTGAGCCTGTTTGACGCAGAGAATATGAACTTATAAAGCGAAGCTTGTACTAGACAGTGTGGTAAAGGCAAACACTTTCAGGCTTTAACTCATTGATGTTGATTTTAACCTAATTGAGGGGAGAAGAATACCTCAAAAGTAGGGAAAAGGTTAGACTTTCACTGATGTCTTCTTCTTAAAAGGCATTCTGGGATTGCAGCAACTAGAAAAGCACTGAGCCATTACGTCTGTGGTACCTAGTACTAGTATTTATGTTTGTTCCTCCCAAAGCTGGAAGGAACCATTTTATTTATTAACTAGAGGCCCAATGCATGAAATTCGTGCAAGGGGCTCTGCCCTCACAGCCCCGGCTTTGTCCGGAAGGTCATCCAGATGGTCATTCTGTTTGGTCTAATTAGCATATTAGCTCTTTATTATATAGGATTTATTTATTTACTTAGTATTTTTTATTGATTAGGTTATTACATATGTGTCCTTATCCCCACATTACACCCCCATCCCTCCCACTCATGCCCTCACCCCCCTGCTGTCTGTGTCCATTGGTTAGGCCTATATGCTTGCATATAAGTTCGTTGATCTCTCCCCCTTACCTCCACCCTCCTCTATCTTCCCTCTGAGGTTTGATGGTCTGATCGATGCTTCTCTGTCAATATATAGGATTTATTTGATTTTATATTTCAATTTACATTGAGATATAATTCACCTGTTTAAAGTGTGCAGTTTGGTGGTTTCTAGGATGTCCACAGAATTGAATGTCCACATTCAATTTTAGAACATTTTCTTCACCCCAGAAAGAAACTCTGAGTCTGTTAAGTAGTCTCTCCCCAGTCCCCAGCAAACACGAATCTGCTTCCTGTCTCTATGGATATGCCTATTCTGGCATTTCGCGTAAATGGGATCATGTAAATATTCAATCTTTTGTCACATGGCTTCTCCCACTTTGCATAATGTTCCCAAGTTCATCCACATCGTAGCACATGTCAGTACTTCATTCCTTTTTCATGGCTGAATAACATTCCATTGCACGGCTAGAACATTGGTTTATCCATTCCTAAGTTATGGACACCTGGTTATTTTCCACCTTTTGGCTATTGTGGATAATGCTGCTGTGAACATTCTTGTACAAGTTTCTGTGTAGACATGTGTTCAGTTCACTTTGGCAGTTCCTCAAAATGTTAAACATAGTGTTACCATGTGACTCAGCAGTTCCATTCCTAGACATGGTTTTACTTCCCACCTGGATGCCTTTTATTTCCTTTTCTTGCCTAAATGCCCTGTCTAGAACCTCCAGTGTAGTGTCCAATAGATGAGCAGGTGAACCAACAGGAATTCCCAGCTTGGAGTAGTGAGGAAGGAAACTTTATTCAGTGCAAACAGCTCAATTATGAAGCAACATGGCTGTGAGGTAGACTGGCCTCTCTCCAGCTAGACAGCTATGTTCTGCTCTGTTCTGCTGTGCCCTGGCGCGATCATCAGCCCTGGGTGGAAAGGAAAAGTGTGCTCCTTGAGCCACAGGGGCTGGCTTATATAGACAGAAGCCCCTGCTCCTGGTCCCTGATTGTTCCATCCTCATGCAAATGAGGGCTCCAGATCTTTGGATTGATTAGTCCAAAAGGCATTGTCCTGATTGGGCAGGATGGAGCTGCTCTTACTGGTCAGTGAAGATGCTGATGGATAGAACTGCAAATCTCTGATTGGATGGGGAAAGCCTCGGACCTATTGGTTGAAACAGGATTCCAAGGACTCCTTTGTAGGGAAGGAGCAGCTCATATGGCAGGAACACAGTGCAGGCGGGCAGTTCAGTGCAGACTTATCTTTTAAAGTGCTGTTTGCATGAGAGGCCCCTGTGCAGAAATGGCTGACAGGCTCTACTTTTAAATTTGAGCCCAGTTAACCACCAGGAGCTGTTCTTAGCAGGTACCTTCTTTCCCAGGGCCCACAGTCCTGTTCCTGGTCTTGGGGTGGGGGAATCACCCAGTCTTCCATCAGTGAGCGTGTGAGTCGCCGTGTTCTTTTGAGAAAGCCCCTTCTCAGGCTGAAGACCCTAGTGTTTGTTTCTCACTTCAGGGCAAGTGCATGGGGGAGAGGGGGCGTGGGGAGGGAGTCGTAATTTCATCTTGTTTTGGAAATAAAAAGGATCAAAGAATATAGAGCTACCTGACCACTGACATTGTTACAAAAAGAAAGACCATAAAAACAGGAGTTGGAACACTTTTAGCCATGTCCACTTTTACTGCACACATGTCGTTGGAATTACAGTTCTGGCTCGTGACTACATGCGGTTTCCTTGTGTCCCATGTGCTCTTGGCACACACGAAGACATCTGAGTTGATTTCCTGACTCGGGGAATTTAAACTTTATACCACAGCTTTATTTAGAGGATTCGTCGTATTGTATTTTCCATTCCTTTTTATTTAAAAGTTGTATCAAATTGTTGTTAAGGCTGGTTTTGGTATAGAAAGATCATTATGACTGTTTTTGCTAAGTTCACATCCTCGTGGTCTGGGGAACAGTGGCGTGCTAAAGCCAAAGGAATGTCTGCAGAAACAAATGAGAGGTTTCTCCCAGCCTCAGCGGAGAAGCGCTTGTTATTCATAGCACAGAGATGGAGACAGAAGATGAAATGGATTCCTAACCAGACTGCCTGGTGCTTGGTGTATGTGTGTGAGTGTGAGGCTGGCTCAGTTTTGAGTGGAGGCTAGCCGGTCCCACCCTGCCGTGACTGGTGGCCAGTGTGTGCCCTCGGGGCTGCTGGGAGTTTTTTGACTGTAAAATAAAGGGAGGAGAATGATGCTGGCAGTTTTTTGTCCTTCGGTTTTTCAGTTTTATTTTTCAAAAGCAGCACTGGGAAGACCAGCATACTTTCCCCTGTGGCTGTTATGTCCCCCTCCCCTCAACCCACCCCCCTTCTCATTCATGGCCTGTTTCATAGAAATAGGCTGTCACCATCTTTCACATGGCCAGCCCCTTATTCCCCTCATTTTCCCTCCAGGTTCCTCCTTTAGACGGGGAGCTCACAGGGTGGGTTGGGATGCAGTCTCCGAGGGAGGCCGCCTGGGCCCCCAGTCTGCCTGCACAGACTGCTCGTCCTGCTAGCTCCTCCGGGAGGCCTGGCCGCATGAGGCAGAGGGAAGGCTGAAGCAGGGACCTCTGCCGTTAAATGAGGCCCCTCAGCCTTTTGGCACCTGTCAGCTTCAGCGTCCAGCCAGCCCTGCACCCAGAACTAAAAAGTAAAGCTGTGTCCTTGGATTACAAAGGCGTTTGTGCGTGCGTGTCCTGCCCAAATAATAACTGTACTTTTTAAGGGAATTAATCCGAGCGTTGGTGAGCTGTGTGCGCGCCATGGCCAACAATCGGCTGATGCAGAATGGACCTTGGGCTGTTTGATCGCCTCCCAGATGGTTTCTGGGTAATTGAAGGAAGTGTTGGGTTAGCACCTGTTTTATTTTTTCCTGTGAAAGTTGTCTTTATGCAGTTTGTGTTTGTTCTCGGACACTTTGGCCAAAAACAGTACCTTAAAATGCGAACTAATTTTTAGTGTGTGTTTTAGGTACTACTGGAAATAAATTCAGAGCTGAGGTGTTGACACCTGGACATCGATCCCTCAGCCGTTAACAAGGGACGAGGAAGTGTGCTTAGTATCTGAGAGAGCGAATAGTTTTCATTGCAGTGCCAGAGACTGGACTCGGACAGAGCTTGTTTCTCCAGCATCATCCCTCACCTGCTGTGTCTCCCTCTCCGAGGACAGGGGTTAGAGGAATGGGGGAAAGCAGGGCTGGGGTTGGGGGCTCCCATTTTTCAGAGCCCATCAGCAAAGGTGGCAGAGGAGGCCCAGGGGTTTCAGGAGAGGGACACAGTAGTCCATCACCTTGCAGCGCAGGAGGGCCTTGAGTGCCTGGGTGGCCCTGATTCCGACCTGTTTCCCTGCTAACAAGGGGAAGGGGTGGAGTCAGATGCAGATATGTGGGAGCTGCCACGTGGGCTGCCACGTGCCGTGGTCCTGGGTCTTGGCGGGCTGGGATTCCGCCACCTAGTTCAGGGGGACAGCTCCCCCTGCCCAGCAAGCCCTGCAGCACCTCACACACAGAGGGACCAGGTCGGTATTAAGAGGGCCCAACCGGTAGGCAGCCCCCGCCAAGCAAAATGAGGGCCAAGGCCAGGCCTCCTCTCTGCACCCACAAGGCCCAACCTATAGTGGGGCCCAGGGTGCCCGGGGTCGGACGCCGGGTGAGGGACATTGGGGAAGAAGGGTCACTTCTCTAGGCGTCGCCATGGGAATTCCGAGTCCCCATTCAGCGGTACTGGGCTGCACCCCCCCACCCTCCGTCCCCACTGGTTCTATTGCGTGGCCCTGTTTTCACGTGGCCGTGGCTCGTTAGTTTCAGGCTGGCGTTAGGACAGCTGGCTCTGCAGGGCTCCTACCTCCGGAAACGGGTGCACCACAGGTGCTCCCACCCAAGGCGCTACAGGCAGTTTGGTGGATGACTCTTTGCCTCAGGGCCTTGTGGGGTGTTTACCTCTGGCCCCACCCACATTATGCCAGGGGCACCCCCAGTTATGACAACCACAAACATCTCCACCGTCACCACGTGTGCCCTGGGGTGGGGAGCCTTGGGGTCAGTGGAACATGCATGGAAGTCGCCGGCAGGAGCTGAGCCAGACCTGCTTTTTACAACTCGTAGAGTGCCTGTCACTGGTGTGATAGAGACAAGTAATTCTAAAATTGCCATGGTTCTTCCGGAAACTTCCAGGCAGGTTACAGGCCCTGGCCTTTGGGTGGTGCCCAGCTCTGCTGCAGTTAGGATCACAGGACTGGGAAGAACAGGGACTCTATGTCCTGGGCCCCACCCTGAGTCTGGTCTGATCAGCGTGGGGAGTGCCCAGGGCAGCCAGCATGGACTGTGGTTCTGGGTGGGTGACCTTGCTCTCAGGACTGCGGGAGCCTGTGCAGGGCGAGTCCGCTCCCCCAGGAACAGAGCCGAGTGCCGCACTGTGGGCCACACTGCCTGTCCCAGCCTGCTGTCACCCAGTGGTCACTGCCCACACCCTGCCCCAGCCTCTGATCAGTGGGGCTGCCAGGAATCTACTGCCCAGAGCAGACAGAGCTCAAGGCCGAGTCTACCCACCAGGCCCAGCCTTCCTGCCCCTTATCCGGGCGCACAGGGCCCCTCTCTGCAGAGTACTGCCCTTTTATTACGGCCAGAGACACAGTGGGTACTCTAGTCAGACCTCTGCCCCCAGGTGGGACAGCTGTCTATGCTGGGCACACGGGGAACCTGCAGGGCGGGGGCAGGGCTGAACCACAGCCACCGGGATCCTGGCTCTTGGCTGCCGACTGCACTGAACTGGTCCCGACGCGGTTATACCAGGACCATCACAGAACCTCACTGTTGGAAGCCGTGGTACCAGGATGTGGCCCTGAAAGGAAAGGAATGTTTTCCCCAGGGGTGGAGTGGGCAGGAGGCGTGTTGCTGCACTTCGGGGCATGCCAGCCTGCTTGCAGGTGATTTCACCTGCCCTGGCCTCGCTCTGTCTGAGGCTGCTTCACTAAGAAACACCTGAGTGACTGCAGCTCCTGGATGACTGAGTAAAAACGTTCCCCTCCAGTTCCAAGTGTGACTGCAGGCCCTCCTTCCAGACCCGCTCCTTTGCACGGCCGTGGGCACAATGCCGGGAGGTTTGGCCCAAAGCCTTCCCATATGGGCTCGAGGCCGGAACCATGAGTTTGGATGGTGCTTTGTTCTCAGCCCCCCTTCGTGGCTCATGCAAAAATGTAGGAAATTGGAGGGTTAGCTCTTTTGTTCCCTGGACTCGGGCGTTACTCATCCACTGTCCCTGCTTCCAGGATGAGGCGCAAACGGCATGGAACCTTGGGCCACTGTGGAGTCGACCTGGGCCTGTATGAGAGAGAGAAGAGTGGGCTTAGGGAAGGGCCTTCAGGGAAGTGGTGTGGAGGCTCCAGGTGCCCCTGAAGTGGTGTCTTCTGGCCCTTTTGCCTTTGGCCCACATCCCTTCTGAGCAGCTGAGAGCAGCCAGCCCCCCACGTGCCCCTCGCCTGGGTGGTCTCCCTCCACTACATTGACTGGTTTTCTGAGTGTGTGTTAGTAAGGTGACCAGATTTTAACATTGGTAAAGCGGGACACCACTGACTGCAGGGGGGGGGGGGGTTCTTTTTTTTTTTAATTACTTAAAATATTACAAAGAGTGGTACATATGTCTCTTTCCAAAAATCGGGACTTTTTTAAAACGCCGCGGGACGTGGGACTAATTGTTAAATATCGGGACTGTCCTGCCAAAAGCGGGGCGTCTGGTCACCTTAGTGTTATGGAGATACTCGCTTTGGTGTCCTAAAAGGACCATGATAAGAGGGCTGTGCTCAAGGGGATGCACCTTCAAACTCAGTGCCCCGCCCTCCTACCCCCTTGAGAATCACTGTCCAGAAGTGGGCCAGCCTTAAAGCATGACCGGGGAGTGTGCAGTGTGGGGCCAGCTGGCCAGCAGGGCACATGAGGGATTCTGGAAGCTTCCTGTGGGCTCTCAGCGTCTCTGGAGAAGTTTCCCACCGTGAGTGCAGCCACCTGGAGGTACGGGCTGGGCTCACAGGCTCACGAGCTCAGGGAGGACTTGGCCCCGAAGGCACAACGTTTGCAGTGTCTCAGTCAGAGGCAGAGGTTCCTGCCCGTGTCCCCAGTGGACGGGCACTCGGGAGCCACCCCTGCTGAGGTGGGTTTTTCATTGGGATTTTCTTTTAGAAGATTGCAGTTGTCAGCAATAATCCACAGATCCCCGTATATTTGCCCCGTTTCCCCCAACGGTGCCGTTCTACAAAGTTGTCACAGGATGTCACCCGCCGGTACGCTCCACCCACCTTGCCAGGTTCCCGTGTTCCTTGGTTCGGTTGTGTGCACTCGTGTGGTTGTAGGAGCAGAGCACAGCACGCTATCTGGTAAATTCGAACACTAAGCCCCTGCTTCCCGTCTTGGCAACGCATGCTTTTCATGGGACTGCAGTCGATCCCATGTGCTTCCTCTGATTTTAGTGCCGGGAAAGGCTGCTTACTTAAGCAAAGCTTTGTCTGTGGCCCTGGCCTCCCATCCTGCGGCAGTCTGGGGCCTTGTGCCCATGGCAGGGCCACCGTGAAGGCCTCCCAGCAGCAGAAGCCTGGAGTGCCAGCCGGGTAAGTCCTGTGCCCGCCTCCCGGCCATGAGCTGAGATCCCACAGCAGCTGCTGGCTTTGTTGTTTGGGGTCAATTTTGTTTTCAGTTTTGAAGGAGTAGGAAATACACGGTATAAGCAGGGTGCCTGGTTCTGAAAAATACATTCTAAGTTTAAACTTAACACACAAGCACACCTATCAGCCTTTGCTCAGTGTGTTGAGCTTTTCCAGGTGGAGAAATGAGAAAAGGCTTCGTTAAAAAGCACATGTGCACATACGTTAAGACTGGCCAAGTATCTGCACGGGTTTCTGTTGTCATCTGTCCCTTTAGCCACTATTCCCTCCTCTTTCATGTACTTCTCCCTGTTACCAATACTTTCCAGTTAAAACGTGAATGCCAATAGTTTCAAGAAGTGTCCTTTAGCCCGACCAGCATGGCTCAGCGGTTGAGCATCAACCTATGAACCGAGAGATCACGGTGCAATTCCCAGTCAGGGTACATACCTGGGTTATGGGTTCGATCCCCAGTGTGGGGTGTGCAGGAGGTAGCCAATCAATTATTTTCTCTCATCATTGATTTCTATCTCTCTCTCTCCCTCTCTTTTCCTCTCTGAAATCAATAAAAATATATTTTAAAAAAGAAGTGTCCTTTAGTTGCCCCCATCCCTTTTGACCTCCTCCCAACTTTCTCTCTTTCTCATGGCTTTTCCCTCCTCCAACAAACCTCTCCTCTCCTTCCAAAGCACCTCCTTCAGGAAGCCTCTGGGGATGTGTTGTCCTCGGAGCAGAATGGCATCACAGCGGGCTGCTGGGGCTGGTAGGTAGCTGGAGTCATTGTAGGTGGAGAGGCCCGCAGAGCCGTCACAGAGCAGGTGGAGAATGTCTCTTCCTATATGTTGACTCAAAGCCCAGCACCCTGCCTCCAGAGAGAAGCACAGTGTGCCCTCGGCAGCGGTCACAGCTGGGCGCTCTGTCCTGACAGAAAGTGAAGAGATGGCTGGAACAGCGAGCGCAGGGCTGGGGACTAGTAGTGCCCACAACCCACCTGTTGAAGCCCCAGCACCAGTGTGAGGGTCTTTAGTGGGTAAGTAAGGTTGAAAGAGGTCATGGGAGGGGCCGGATCTAACCCGGCTGTGTCCTCACAAGAGGAGGAAGAGCCTGTCTCACTGGCTCTCACAGCGAAGACAGGGATCTGCCCCTAGGAAGAGGCCTTGCCTGATCCCAGCAGCCCGGCCCCGAGAGCAGCCTCTAGCCTCCAGAACTGTGAGGGTGCATGTCACGTAAACCACCCCTCTGTGCTGTTCTATTAGATGGTCCCAATTCTGCAACAAAGCAATTACTGAACAGTTACTCTTTGTATTATCTGTAGGGGACATTTTGATGGTTAATTTCATGTGTCAACTGACTGGCCTGAAGGGTGTCCAGATAGCTGGTTAGACATGACTTCTAGGTGAGGGGGGAGGATGTTTTCAGGTGAGTTAGCATTTCAATCAGCAGACTGAGTAAAGCAGCCAGTGGGCCTCGTCCAGTCTGTCGAGAGCCCGAATGGAACGCAAAGGTGAAGGGGGGGGACCCTCTCTCTCCTTGAGCTGTCTTCTCCAGCCCTTGGACATCGAAGCTCCTGGCTCTCCTGCTTGCATGCAGCAGATTTGGGGACTCCTTGGCCTTCGTAACTGCCTGAGCCAGTTCCCATGACACATCTTTTCTATTCATCTGTATGTCTCCCATTGGTTCCGTTTCTCTAGAGAATCCTGACTGGCACACGTGTGTTTTGGTTGCACTAAACAGTGCGGGGAAATGTGCACTAGACTGTTATTTGGAAAGGGCATGATGATTGGGGCATTTTCTTTCTATTTTGCTTTTTTAACCCATTTGATCCAATCTACATTCAGCTCCCAACACATGGATTTGAGCACTTTCTCTGCATCTGGTGTAGATGAGTGGTGAGTGAACAAAGATAATGTGAGTTTCCCAGGACGCCTTCACTTTAACAGAGAACAATGTGCCTTCCGAGGTCTCCTCCTGCGCCTGCACAGTGCGGTAGCTGCGGCATCAGGTCGTCCTGTTACCAGGCACCAGTGGCCTCTAGCCTCAGTTTCCTCACTTGTTGAAGGAAGGTGTCAAGGACTGTGAGGACCAAGAGGAAGGGGGGGGTCTGATTGGGCCCAGCTTCTAGGAGGGTATGCTCAGCTGACTTGGGCTCTCAGGGCCTCAGGAAAGGCCCTTGGGAGTGGCTCCAGAGCCCTGCATCTGCCCCTTGTCTGTGGACCTAGGGGATGCTGGGCTGGAAGGGTGGGTCCTGGGATGTTGCCAAGCACCCAGAGCAAGTTGGAGAGGATGGTTTAGGTAGTGAACATGCAGTAGGGTTGGTGTTGGCAGGCATCTTTGCATTTCATGCTCAGGGAAACGTCAGAACCGGCTCAGAAGTGGCAGATGACTTGCCTCAGCTGACAGCTGGGCTGTGGACTGGGCTCCTCCCACTGCTCTGAAGCCGTAAAGCCAGGAGGAGCAGATTCTGTGACCTCAGCAGTCTCGTCAGCAGCGTGGACCCAAAATCTCAGTGGAGGGCTTTGGGTGCTGCCGGGAGCCCCACAGTCGTCACTGTGCACTCTGAGAGAATCTCAGCAAACCCTTCAAGGAGCAGTCAGTCCAAAGCCCCCCCAAAATCTGAGCATGGCCTCCTTTTGGCAGAGAAAATTGTTTCAGAGTTGACTTTATTTATATGTTGAGGTGCTTTCGGGAAAGATCTGTTGTTTGAAGAAACTTGTAACAGAAAAAATAAAGATAGGTTTGTGTTTTCTCCCCCTCTTGTAGGTGGTGTCTGCCCAGAGTCGGCTGCTCTGCCTGGCAGGTGCCACTCCTTGTCCTCTCCATGACACACTCCTCAGCCCAGAGCAACAAACTTTCGGGAGTGTATCACACTCGTACCAAGTTGGGGAAGCTGGTAGCTGGACTTGATGGGACTTAATTTCTTAAATTAGGACTTTCCACATTGAGCACTTGGTTTGTTCATGTTTATGTCACGCTGGTTCCAGGCGACTTCTACTAACGCCTGCTATTTTGGGCAGGGCTGCTTCTCCAGGGCAGACAGCAGGAGCTCATGAGGCCAGACCCCAAGCATTGGGTATTATTTATGTTTTGGGTGGCTTTTTAAAAATCAGGCCACAGCTACTTTTGTTTGCTACTTTACTTAGAACTGGACAGGGACGTGATCTTGGATTAGGTGGTGGTTTCCTAATTATAGCACCAAAAGCACAGCATCAAAAGAAAAAATGAGATAAGTTGGATTTTATCAAAATTTAAAATTTTGGACGTCAAAGGACACAATAATAAAATGAAAAGACAAACCACAGAATAGAATAAAATAGTTTCAAGTCATATATCTTAAAAAATTTTTTTATTTTAATTTCAGAAAAGAAGGGAGAGGGAGAGAAAGATAGAAACATCCATGATGAGAGCGAATCATTGATAAGCTCCCTCCTGCACCCCCACCCCCAACTGGGGATTAAGCCAGCAACCCAGGCATGTGCTCTGGCAGGAAATCAATTGAACTATGATCTGGTTTATATATAGGTCGATGCTCAACCACTGAGCCACACCGCCTAGGTTTAAGTCATATATCTTATAAGAACTTATATATAAAAAAACTCACAGTAGCAACTTAAAATGGGCAAAGTATATGAATAGAGATTCCTTCCAAGAGATATACAGATGGCCAACATGCACATGAAAACATGAAACACGGATAAAAACAAATGTTGAGGATGTGAGAATTCGGCCTTTAGACACTCCTGGTGGTGATTCCTGATACAGCCAGACAGAGAGCCACCACATGACCCAGCAATTCCACTCCTGGATCTTTACCCAACAGAAATGAACACATGCATCCACCCCAAAACTTGCTCATGAATTTACATAGAAGCCTTACTCACAATAGACAAAAGTGGAAATAACTCAAGTGTCCATCAGGAATACATGGATAAGCAAAATGTATCCATCCACACAATGGAAACTATTTGGGCACAAAAAGAAAGGAAGTACTGATAGATGCTACAACACACATGAACCTTAAAATACTGTGCTAAATGAAAGAAGTCAGGCACAAAGGCCACACACAGTGTATGATTCCACTTATATGAAATGTCCAGAATTGGCAAATCTATAGAGAGAAAACGATGAGCATTTGCTCAGCGCTGGAGTGAGGCAAGCATCTCGAAGTACTTGGCCTGAGCCATGTGACTGCAGCCCCAGCCAAGTCCTTGATTTGGGAGTGGGCTGAGTGAGTTCCGGGGGCTCTGGGGAGGGGGGCTGTAGAGGGCTCGGGATGGAGCAGCAGCCCTCAGAGCAGGAAGGGACAAACTAACATGGTGCGTGATCTGCCCAACCCTGCAGTTTTCAGCTAAGAAGTTTCCTTTGTCATTGGAGCTGTTACTACTAGAGGTTCCAATGGACTTGCAGCCCTACATCTGCACTCAGTTTGAGTCATTTCCTTGAAGTGTTCCTTAGACTTTCTTTGAATCTGGAACCAGCGTTGATAAAAGCAACCACAGTGCAGTACAGACACTTGGAACCCATGTAGCCACTTCCTGTGATGGACAGGCCTGTGTGCAGAGTGAAACATCCCAAGCAGACACCCCTGACTCCAGGGCAGCACACCTGAGGGACTGTGCTTGTGCAAGACTGGAGAACCTGACCAGCCGGCCTCCTCGGAGCGCCATCTGATCTCACATCTATATCTTCAACGAAAGTGCCTGAGCACTGCGTGGTTGGGGGCAGGGGAGGGCCCGTAGAGTAAGGAGGCAGCTTTAGGCTTCAAGACCAAGTTTGGGGGGAGAGAAAACTGCTGGGAGTCTTGGATACCTTTGTCAAATGTGGCACCTTTTGCTTTTCGACCTATGTGGCAAACTTTGATAGTGCTGACATTTCTGGAGTCAGTGAGAGTGAAGTCTTGTTCTGACTTGCTTTGATCCAGTGGAGCAGTCCTTCCAGAAGGTTTTCGTGTGTCTGCGTGTTCGCTCAGGTGTGGGAAGGGGAGCTGTGTGGTCTGCCTGCCCTGGACAAGCTGAGACTGGAGCTGGCGTTCACAGCAGCTGTGCTGAAGGCTGATTCCAGTCTCTTGTGGGAGCACTCAGGCCCCTGGCAGTATGCGTCGCAGACAGTGACCAACAGCCCTCCCCACACCTCTTTGTTTCTAGAATTCTCTTGCTTTGAAGCCAGCAGCCATTTACTTGCTCACTTCCTGTGGTGCTTAGTCCTGATGATTCTCCCAGGTGGGATGGGCTCCTGGCTGCTCATCTTATGACCCTGCTGCCAACTTTGGCTGATCAGGAAGCTCTTCTCTTCATGATGCTGTGAAGTCAGCTGGTGGCTCCTGGGAGGAAAGGACGGGTGTGGACCAGGGCAGAGCCAGCCTGTCAGGTGGAGCAGGTGCCTGTGAAGCCATTCCTTCCGCAGCCACCCTCCGACTGATGGGTTCTCTGCCCTGCACCTCGGTTTCTGCTCCAACAGTCAAGAGTGCGGGTAGAGCACCTGCCCCCCGCCCTGCGCCCCCAGATACCCTGAAGGTGCAGTGCCCGCCGTTCGAGGTCCTGCACAAAGCCTGGTTCTCAGTGTCATTTCTGCCGCATCTCTGCGCCAAGCTGTTTCTTTGCGGTCTGACAGTTGCTGTGCACACACAACCACGCCTGTAATTGCACGTTTCAGCTCTGTGGATGGCGCTTTCTCGTGTTTGTTTTCATGTTGTCACTGTGATGCCTGGTTGTGTGAGGCATACGGGCATGGCTGCGGTCATTTTATGTGTCACCGAGAGTCCCCATGATACACTCATCGGCTGACACAGCAATTCCACAGTCAGAGCTGGCCACAGCTGCGTGTGCCCTCACTGCTGTTTGTAAGATTAAAGGTGAAATTGAAGCAAGAGTGCAGCTGCAAGGGTGAGGTTAAATAAATTCAGGCAGATCCGTCTATTGGGGTCTCATGAGTCTATAAAAGTATCTCAGAGCAGAATGTCTTCTAATGTTCCTAACCTACAGCATTGACGGGGAAGTTGGGTTAGCAGGCGTGCCTCGTCCTCAGCCCACCAGGCTCCACGTGGTTCCGTGGCAGTGCGTGGGCTTCCTACCCCCGAACGCTGGACTTGATTGCTGGGTGTGTCTTTTAGGAGTTGGTCCCTGGACGAATCTCCCACAGCGAGAGGGAGACTGCCTTCATCAGGCTGCTGGTTGGCTGGTCCTATGACACTGTGATGTTGTAGGTCTTCAAACTGAAGATGATTCTAAGAAGCACTTAAATACAGATAGATAGGTAGCTAGATAGAGATAGATAGATAGATAGATAGATAGATAGATAGATAGATAGATTTCTGAGAGGAAGGGAGAGGGAGAGGGAGAGGGAGAGAAAGAAACATCAATGATGAGAGAGAATTATTGATTGGCTGCCTCCTGCATGCCACTGGAGATCGAGCCCGCAACCCCGGGCATGCGCCCTGACCGGGAATCGAATGGTGACCTCCTGGTTCATAGGTCATGCTCAACCCCTGAGCCACTCCAGTTGGGCAAGAAGTACTTTCTTACAGAGGAGCTCCCTGGTGTCATGGGAGCCTGGGTGAGGACTTGGACCTGTGGCACCCCGCTCCTGCACTGGCTGGCCTCTGTTTCTCCTCCTGCTGATGTCGGAAATAGAAGTAGAGAAGAAAATACCATTTAATTGGAGTGGACGTGGGAAACAGGATGGAGAGAGGGTGGGGGGACATTACCTAAACAATAAGTACCTGTCCTAATTGTTTACTTTGTGGAAAATACAGCTGTAACAGATTGCTTGATAGAAGAGCTGTGGCCATTTTCCCTCTTGTAAAAAGCTATTTTAGGAACCCACGTTGGCTCTTAGGAAGGGACCTTCTGTAGGAGAAATTGTGTCTCTAGGACAGTTGGGCATTTTGACTAATGAAGTGCACATGCTCCTGTGTAAACGGTGCGGGAGGGCTCTGTGTGCGGCTCTGAGGTGCTGCAGCCCAGGTGCCCGGCCGTTTCCTTGCTGGCACCTTCCGCCCTGGGTGGGCCAGGAGGGTGCAGTGCACCTTCACCCCTTCACTGGGGCCGAGCCCACCGTCAGGACAGCGAGAACAGCTGGGAGCTGGGCTCACAGTCACTGTCCCTCCTCCTGACCAGGCCATCTGCACGTCACCACCTCTGAGCCACCTATTCCGACAGACACCTAGACCTGTTCACCTTTCAGTTTATTTGTTTTTGTTAATCCTCACCCAGTGATATTTCTTTCCATTGCTTTTCAGAGAGTGGAAAGGAGGGAGGAGAGGGAGAGAGACAGAGACAGATATTGATGTGAGAGAGACACATCGATTGGTTGCTCCTGCACGTGTCCCGACCCAAAGCCCAGATCAAACCTACAACCCAGGTCTCTGCCCTTGACTGGGAATCTAACCCAAGACCCTTCGGTGGGAAGGCCGGCACTTCTAACCACTGTACATACTGGCCAGGGCCACTTTTTCGTTTAAACAACTGTTTTCCGACTTATAAAATGTTATTAACCAATGTTACTACCTCAGTTAGGAAAACTGTTGGAGGTGGTAGAGGTGTCCCCTGGTCCTGCAGGTCAGCCCGCCTCGCTCAGTCACAGGGTCAGTGAGAGGCATCAGTCCATTTATAAAGCAGGAACCTGAGCACACTTGACCTGGGTCCCCTCCTGCTGAGCATCCCAGACCAGCCTGGAGGACACGCATTTCGGAGTAGATGAGGGGCCCCAGTTGTAGTTCTTTTCTCCGTTACGACTGACCAGGGTCCTTTACTGAAACATAACAAGCGCCCAGCCCAGCGACACTTTGGGTCAGCTTTCCATTTGCTTCAACTCCCTTGGAGGCTTGGTTAAACGAATCAGGGTCTCTGGACACATAGGAATCATCATTTCAGCCTGTGTGACAAAGGTCCAATGTTAGGGGCCCCAGTGTGTGGGGCCTTCCGGTGGTTGCAGTTGTGGGGTCCCTAAAGAAGGGAGGCACAAGGTGTAGACAAGGAACAACTGAGCTCCAGCCCCATCTCCTCTCGTCCTCCCACCTCCACACCGCAGGGGTGGACAAGGGTGTGTGACATGCTGCAGGAACAGAGCCCTCACCCCTGCCACACACACGGCTGTGGCCCCCTGGGACCTGAGCTTTTAGCCCCAGCACCCGCATGCCTGGTATGCTGGACACGCATTGCCTTGACTCCTGGAGAAGCTGGAAACACTTTATAAGCCTCTAGTGCCTGTAGCTGTGAGAACAGGCCGAAATCCACAAGTGTCTTCCCCCACGTGTCTGATAATCTGCTGAGAACATTTAGTGGAAAACTGAAAATATTGTTTTGTTTTCAAATAAGCCGGACTGAGCAGTTTCTTGTTTTTTGTTTTTTTTTTATGTTGGAAGAGTGGTTCTGGGTCACACCCTGATGGGGAGGTTGAAATTAATTGCTTCTAATAAACTTGTTGATGTCCTCAGATTCTCATGGACGGGGAGGTATGTGTACGTATATGCACTTAGTCTAAGGTGACCAGATTTTAACATTGGTAAAGCAGGACACCATTGACCGCTTGGCCGCCGAAAACCATTATCTTCCCTTCCTGTTCTCCCGCCGTTCCCTAGCTTGTCGTGCATTCTTTCCAAAAATCGGGACTTTTTAAAAACACCGCGGGATGCGGGACAAATTGTTAAAAATCGGGACTATCCCACCAAAAGTGGGACTCTGGTCACCTTAACTTAGTCTGATAACTATAAGGTGACCAGACGTCCTGCTTTTGGTGGGACAGTCCTGATTTTTAACAGTTTGTCCCACGTCCCGTAGCATTTTTAAAAAGTCCCGATTACTCTTTGTAATATTTTAAGTAATAATTAAAAAAGAAAGAAAAAAAAAAGACCCCCCTCCCCCCCCCGGTCAATGGAGTAACGCTTTAAATCTGGTCACCTTAAACTAGTACCAACATTCAGTTTTAAATATCTCTTTGGTACAGGTAGAATATTGTATTAGTTAAAACAGACGAACAGTTTTATATGCATAACCCATGGACATCAACAGTAGTGTGGTGAAGGACTGGGGCGGGGGGCGAGTGCAGGTGAGTGGGGGGGCGGTCAATGGGGGGTGGAAAAGGGACATATGTAATACTTCCAACAATAAAGATTTAAAAAAAAAACAGATGAACAGTCTTAATGTAGAGAAACAAGTCTATTATAATAATATGTGGTTCAAAGAAAAGTGTCAAAATCAAAATTGTGTACAGAAAAATCAGGATGATTAAGGAACTCGGACACTGCTGTGCAGGTATAGTTGCTAGATGGAATTAACAGTAATTTGAACAACAAAAATGCAGTGTAGCATTGAAAAGTAAGGGCTGGTTTTGATTATGGTTACTGTCTGACTTATAATTAGGCAAATAAGAGAAATTGCTGTATTTCGGTTTGTGAGTTGCTGGAAAGTAAGGACGTGGAGGCTCTCGTCATTTCCCTGACCTGCTTTGCCATCCTAGACCGAGAGCACCAGCCAGGCTGTAGGCCCTAAGGACATGGACCATTGACCCGCTGCTGACACGGCTTTCTGCCCTTCTCTAAATCTAATTCCAGAGCTTTCCACCAGGGTGAGGAGTACTGATGTCCTACAGGTGGGGAAGCCACTGAGTTCAGCTGACACCCCCAGGCTGTGCTGCCTCATTGGGGTTTCCCGGGATGTGGGCCGAGACTCTCGCTGAGAGACACTCGCTGGCTTCACCTGGGAATGGACAGGGAGCAGGAACACAGTCGTTGGTGTGGTGGCACGTGGCCTTCGCCGACCCGGCCACTGGCTTCGGGGAGCTAGGCTATGTGTCAGGTAGCACTGTGGGTGTCCCTGCCTTCCTTTCAGAAGGAAAGACACAAACCAAGAGCCACAGCCTTTGTTTACAGGTCCAGACGGGGACAAAGTGGTAGGTTTGTCACTCAGGAAATCAATGGGAATGATAAATGGCTTTCTGGCAGCTTCCTAGGTTAGCAATTCAACACCATGGACAACGAGCATGCGTTGAGATGTGAGGTTGTCTGGGATTATATATTGTTGTCAGAAGGCTCCCCGGCACGCCGTCCTCTCTGAGGGCCTGAGGAGGCCCAGGACCGATGGTGAGCTCTGCTCTGCACATGACATTCAGACAGGACAATAGAGAAGAGCCATGTGGACCCCACAGAAACCGAAATTAAAGTTATAAGCTCCCACCTTTTAGACAAGAAGAGAACATGTCCTGGAGGAAATTCCCTTAAATTTGAAGGGTTCAGATTCCAGAAAAAAGACCAGTGTTTTGACTTGGTGTCATAGCGTGTGAGGCAGATAGAGGACAGGCCCTGGTAGAGCTGGGTGCAGGGGCAGCAGAGACGGGACACGGCCAGGACCACAGCTCTGGCCTTGTCCCACTGCAGCAGAAAGACCCAGTTGTTAGCTTCGTTGATTTTCTCTGGTCTTTTTCTGCTCGCAGTTGTACTGAGTCACTGTTTATCCTTACAGTTTTCTTTCTTTGTCTCGCTTGGGCTTATGTTGCTCTTTTTCTAGGTTTCTGAGGTTGGGGCCTAGATTACTGACTTGACTTTCCCTCTCTGATGCATTTGGTGCTGCACACCCCCTCCCCCCTGCCCTGGTCAGTGTGGCTCCCTCAGCCGTGTTTCATGTTCACCCAGGTCAGTGTGGTTTCTTTCTTGGAAACTTCCTCTTTGACCCATAAATTATTTACAAGTGTGTTATTTCCTAAGTGTTTGGAGATTTTCCTGTGGTCTCTGGTATTGATTTCTAGTTTGAGTCATGATTCACAAGCACACTCTCAGCACACACAGTGTGATTACAGTATATGTGTGTGTGTGTGTGTGTATAATTATTGATTTTTAACAGAGAGGAAGGGAGAGGGATAGAGAGTTAGAAACATCGATGAGAGAGAAACCTCGATCAGCTGCCTCCTGCACACCCCCTACGGGGGATGTGCCCGCAACCTAGGTACATGCCCTTGACCGGGATCAAACCTGGGACACTTCAGTCCGTAGATCGATGCTCTATCTAAACTGGTTAGGGCGTGATTGCAGTTTTTAAGGATTTGTTGAGCGTTGCATGGCCCAGGATATGGTCTGTCTTGGCTGCGTTCCGCAGGCACTTGAATGGGTGTCCACTGTTGTTGGCTGTTCTGATGTGTCTGCTGGATCTGTTGGCCGACTGTCCTTTTGAATGTATTGCTATTTCTCAGCAAACTTGTTCTGTGAATTGTTGAGAGGAGGGTTGGTGTCTCCAACGGTAACTGGGGGTCTATTTCTCCTTTCAGCTCTTCCAAGATTTTGCTTGTCCTTTCAGTTTGCACATAGTTCCCATAATGTGGTGGGTTAGGATGTGGCCCTTCCTATCCGTGTTCCTCTCGGCCCCTTTGCCTGAAGCCTACTTTATCTGATGTCAGTGGAGCATCTCATGCTTTCCTTTAATTAATGTTTGTGTGGGTCTGACTTTGTGTCTCCTGTTACTCCGCCTTGTAGCTGGTGGGAGGCAAGTTCCCGCAGACCTAAGGCAGGATGCTCCACCCTCACTGTTCCCGTCAAGTCCAGAACATACTCTTCTTACAGTGTTTTCCAGTTTCATTTAAAATTATGCCTGCATCTCTCTCTCTCTCTCTCTCTCTCTCTCTCTCTCTCTCTCTCTCTCTCTCTCTCGTCTCCCTCTCTCTCTCTCTCTCTCCCTCCCTCCCTCCCTCCCTACCCCCCCTCCCTCCTAGCTTCATGGTTTCTTCAAGACAGACTTTCTCTAACTCATCACTGTGTTGCTAAAGTCACAGGGCCTGATGCCAGTAGGAGCATGTGCTGAGTACAGAGGCTACATGCTGGCCAGGAACACACACTGGCCAGTCGTCAGCATTGGAAACCAAGGAACAAAAGCACAGACAGCCATACGTGGACCCAGTGCATGTATGGAGGGAGCCCGATAGATCCACGTGTTGGGGGCATGTCTGTGGAGCAGAGCAGAATATGTTCATATGTTAAAAGTTTTTTAAAATCACTTTATTTTGGAAGTCCTTGTGGACCTGCTTTATCAACTTGGAATAAAAAAATGATGATAATTTGCTCTGGCCAGTGTGGCTCAGTTGGTTGGAGCATTGACCCATACACCAGAAGGTCAAAGATTTGATTCCCAATCAGGGCCCATACCCAGGTTGCGGGTTCAATCCCCGGTTGGAAGGCAACTGATTGATGTTTCTTTCATACATCAATGTTCTCTTTCTTCCTCTCCCTCCCTCTAACTCTGAAATCAATAAGAAGCTATCCTTGGGTGAGGACTAAGAGGAGATGATAATTTGATCGATGCTGTCATTAACTCATTGATCAATCTGCTGAAGGCTGGCATAGGATTCTGGCTCCAAGGACTGGGTCCTTGTCACGCCCAGGTGTCCTGGCATTCAGCTTGTGCCTGCATGAGGGCTTGTCGAAGCCTCCACTCTGAGCTGCCTGAATTCCTGCTCTGCACGTGGAAGTTACTTTGCCTGTGAAGTCCTTCCCTGAGCTGTGACCACGTTCTGCGATCCCCAGAACTCTCTGGTGGTGGCCTGCTTGGTGAAGTGCAAAGCCCAGCTGCCTGAGGTCTCAGATCTGGGCAGGACAGGTGTAGGCCTCACAGAGGGTGTGTGCTGAGTTCCTGCAAATTAAGGGAAGTATTAATACCTTTTTGGAGGGAACGGAGCTGGGAGAAATTTCCTTGTTTATAGGTAGGCATGTGAGGGCATTCTGTTTGTGGTTCCTATGATTATTCTCAAATCACTCTCCTCCCATTTTTCCTTTTCTCTTCCCAACATTCCCATTCATGCTTTCTGTGGTGTATTGCTTTCTTTTAAATTAATTAATTTCTTTTAATGCTCAACCGAGGATATTTTTTCCATTGATTTTTAGGAAAAGTGAAAGAGAGAGGGAAAGACAGAGGGGAATATTGATGTGAGAGAAACACATAGATTGGTTGCCTCCTGCATGCCCCTGACCCAAGTCTGGGCCAAGGAGGAGCCTGCAACCGAGAAACGTGCTCTTGATCGGGACCCTTGGGTCTGCAGGCCAACGCTCTATCCACTTAGCCAAACGGGCTAGGGCAGTTTATTGCTTTTTAATCCATCCATCTTTTATCTCACAGACTCACGAATGAGGAAGGGACCGTGTTGTTGACGCTCTCACTGTTCTGTGGTTGCCTGTGAGCTGTTCTCGCTATGGCTGCTGTGGGGCACCGATCAGAGAAATGGTCAGCCTTTGGCAAAAGGTGGGGGGTATGGAAAAGAAACAGCACTCTTGTCAGGTTTTCATTAGCAAAGCAATTGAGATGGCTCCCACCCCAAACAGGGGAGGCTCTTGGACGCAGCAAAAGTTCCACAGGACCTTACGTGCCAAACACGACATGCGTGTGTGGGAGTGGGCACACCTTTGGGGATGGCTCCTCCTCTTGTCTGTGTGCACAGCCCTCGTCTCCTGCCCCCGTAAACCACCTCCATCTGCTCCCAGTACTTTTCTTATACTTTTCCCATGTCAGAAGAA
The DNA here is from genome assembly GCA_004026665.1 of Murina feae. Lineage (NCBI taxonomy): Eukaryota > Metazoa > Chordata > Mammalia > Chiroptera > Vespertilionidae > Murina > Murina feae. Next base: position 26,225 of record PVJC01020761.1, read on the forward strand.
AGAAGAAAATAAAGAGGCTATTGATACTTTAAAAAAGAAAAAAAAAGACATAAACCAAACACGCTGTTTTTCTGACATGAAAAAATGTTTACCTCAGTGTTTCACAATGCCACCTGCCTGACAGGTCATTTCTTTTTCAAATCATTCCTTGCTCAAGGATAGAAATGCAACTGCTTTTTGTGTACTGACTTTGTTTCCTGTTACTTTGCTGAGTTCATTTATTAGATCTAACAACTTTTTGTGGGGTCTTTTGGATTTTCTATGTGTAGGATCATATCTGAAAATAGAGATAATTTTACTTCTTTTCCTCAAACTGTTAGGCCTTTTATTTCTTTTTCTTGTCTAACTGCTCTGGCTAGAACTTCCAGTACTATGTTGAACAGAATTGGTGAAAGTGGACATCCGAGTCTTATTCCTGATCTCAGAGGAAACGTTTTCAGTTGTTCACCATGGCTCTGATGTTTGCTTTGGGTTTTTCAGACACGATTTTTACTATGTTAAGGAGTTTCCTTCTATTCCTAATTTGTTGAGAGTTTTTATAATGAAAGCATGTGGAGTTTTGTCAGGTATTTTGTCTGCATCAGTTGAGATGATCATGCCCCCTACCCCCTTCATTTTGTTGATGTGTCTTATAATAGTGATTTCCCCCCCTACATTAAACCTTGCATCCCAGGAAAAATCTCATTTGGTCTTGGTATAGAATCCTTTTAATCTGTTCAATGTTGTTTTCTATATTTTGTTGAATATTTTTATATCATTGTTTTTTGGAAAGTGTTCCTCTTTGATTTTGAGGAAACTTTGAGAAGGATTGGTATTTTTCTTTAAACATTTGACAGAATTCACCAGTGAAACTACCAGGTCCATGGATCTTCTTTTTGGGGAGATTTCTGATTACTTATTTAATCTCCTTTACTATAGGTCTATTCAGCTTTTAAAAATTTCTTCATGATTTAGGTTTTGAGTTTCTAGGAATTGGTCCATTTCATCTAAGTAATCAATTTGGCCCTGGATGGTGTGTTCTGTGGTTGGAGCTGTTGTTGTTGGGTGGAGTGTTTTGTATAAGTCCATTAGATATAGTGGATTATTGTGTTAAATTTTCTATTTCCTTACTTATCTTCTTTCTGGTAATTTTTGTGAGTGTTGTATTGAAGTCCAACTACTACTATAGAACTCACTTCCTTAAGTTTTGTCAGTTTTTGCTGTCCGTAGATGTATAAATGTTTGTAATTGCTACATCATCTTGCTCTATTGAATCCTATCTATATATATATCTATATATATAAAAGCCTAAGCGACTGTATGACCGGTTGACACTGGTCACTATGCCACACACTGACCACCAGGAGGCAGATGCTCAATGCAGGAGCTGCCCCTGGTGGTCAGCGTGCTCTCACAGCAGGAGCACCGCTCAGCTGACTCACTGGTCTTAAGGGCCCACCAGCCGAGCAGCAGCCACTCACTCACTCCCTCAGTAGTCCTGCAGGTCCAATCTTTAGGGAAGGGGCCAGGCAACGATATACCTGCGCCGCTGGCACGATCCCAACAGCACCTCCGGCCTCCTGTAAGTCGGCCTTGGGCATTGCGGCCACTTCCCCTCCCTAGATGCTCCACAAGGAAAAAACGATATAAAAGCGGCCACGAGGTGGCTCCCAACAACCAGTACGAACATCAGCAGGATGGATCCAGACCAGCAAGGGCATCCAACTGATCGCATCCCACTCCACTCCCCCATCAGGACAGGTGCCAGATGCAGGACTCATGGCTGGCGAGCACCACTGTGGTGGTGCGAGCCTCTCCTGATCGGGACTGACTGGACAAGAGCCCGAGGCAGGCACAGTGGGGCCAGGATGAGAGGGAGCAGCAGGCAGGAGCAGCAGGCAGCATTGGACTGCGGGTTTTGGCCCAATGCCCGCAGGCCAACCCCAAAGGACCCCACCTGTGCACCAATTTGTGCACCGGACCTCTAGTAAATTAATTCCTGTAAATGCTTTAGACTTTTAAGTAATGTAGAAAATAGGATTTGAAATTGCAAACAGTAATACTACTTTTTAGACAAATAATTTTTTCCTTTAAATATATTTGTTTCTTAAATCATGGAAAAACCAAGAATGCATTTCTAAACCATTGTTACAATAATGTAATACTAGCTTTTATAACTGCACATGTATTTACCGTTATTGAGATCTTTATTTCCCCAGTCTGCTTCAAGTTACTATCTGTTGTTCTTTCATTTGACCTACAGGACTCTCTTGAGCATTTTTTTAAAAGATGTTTAGTTTTTTAATTTAAATTCTTTTTTTTTTAATTTACCTTTATTGTTCAGATTATTACAGTTGTTCCTCTTTTTCCCCCATAGCTCCCCTCCTCCCAATTCCCACCCCAACCTCTGACCTTGCCCCCCCATTGTCCTCATCCATAGGTATACAATTATTGTCCAGTCTCTTCACGCATCCCCAACACCCTTAACCCCCAAAAATTGTCAGTCCACTTCCTTTCTATGCCTCTGATTCTATTCTATTCACCAGTTTATTCTGTTCATCAGATTTTTTATTCACTTGATTCTTAGATTCACTCGTTGATATATATTTGTTGTTCATAATTTTTACTTTCCTTTTTCTTCTTCCTCATTCTCAAAGGATACCTTTCAGCATTTCATATAATACTGGTTGGG
>PVJC01020762.1:0-19808 GCA_004026665.1 Murina feae
TATCCTCCATGCTATTTCTTTCTATTGTATGGAAACCAAGTGTCATAGGTGGTAAGAACCTGTGTCCCTGAGTTCCCACTAAAGAAGAGCCACCAGGAGAGCTACTCCCTGTCCATGTGGGCAACAAATAAAACTTGAACCACCAAATAAACTTGGGGCTTGCTTATTGTAACAGCTATCACCCCCTATCCTGACTGGTACACTAATCCCCATACATGTCAGGGGCCATTATGGCTAAAACCACCTTGACAAAATATTTAATTTAAAAAGACATCATAAATTATTTTAAAAAATCCTTTTAAAAAAAGAACATTATAATCTATCTTCTTTCCTGAATAATGCTAAATAGTCAACAGACTCATTGTGAGAATGACATAACAGTGACACTGCTGTTTAGTGCCAAGCCCAGTCCTGAGGTATTACATGAATTGCTATTTATGGAAGCATAGTAAAGTTTGTAAGCAAGTTCTTGAGATTACAGCCAAGGGTCTGGGATTTGAATCTCACTGTGTTTTTAATTCCATTCTCACTGAAGCTTAGAGCAGAGTCTATGCCACACACTTGCTTTGCTGGGAGGGAAAAACTATTCTTCTATTCTGTGTTCTTGGGGTAGCAGTTGTTTCACTCTCCCTCGACCCCAAGCAAATCCTTAAACTTGTGGAGGAACTCTGCATGTGAAATCTGTAATTGATAGTCGAGATGCTTGGATTCTTCATTTTAATGATTAATATTTAAATAATTACCCCAAATTTAAAGATGTGTAAGCAACTGCTATTCTCAACCACAGCCAGTCACCTGAAGGAATCAAAGAAAAGCATGGCATTCTGCTTTGGAATTCTGATGTTAGATAGAATTGTGAACTTTGATAAGCACAGGAAAGACTTATATATAGATAAAAATCAATCATTAGTGTTTGCCTTTCTATATGAATTCTCCTACCAGTGATTTGCAAGTTAATGTCATATGATTTATGAAATAACTTGGATTTCTTACTATTTTGCAGGACCTCATCACTTATACTTAATGAGCTCAGTAGCATGGGCTCAATGGGCTCATAATTCAGTGGCACTTAACCTCTTAATTATTTTTTATGTTCATTTGTTTGTCTAACTTTGCAATATGTGCCAACTTACTGACAAAATACTCCCAGAAAAATTCATAAATGCAACCACACAAGTGCCTATGAAGTAGGACACATTATTCGAAGGGATGATAGGCCAGCTGTAGCCATTAATCAACCCTCCATGGCTGTACAGACCCCAGCTTACAATTCCTCTATATTAGAGCATCTTGGAGAATCTAGGAATCCAAGCTTTTAAAACATAGGAAGCAATCCGTCATTTGCAACACATCCATTTGTATAATAAAAAAGTCATTACTCCAATTTCTCTTCTCAGTACAACTTACTTCATCAAGCATTCTTAAAATCTAAAAATTATTTAGAAGGTAATTTGCTTGGCATGAAAGGGTTTTTTCCCTAGGAGTCACCAATGTAGCACATATCTTACGTGTCCATTGCAGGAGATGGAATCTTTATCACCCAGCTCAGACGAAGCCCAACTCCATAATGGCAGGGTACAGTATTTGATTTCTGTAGGCAACTTGAGCCCAGAGGGAAGGAAGGAAGAACCAGGGGATCAATTACGCATACGTAACTTATCTTTCCAAATTCCTGAGTCAACTGTGTCTTCCTTATCCACAAGAGGGAGACCCAGTTGAGGATAGGAGAGAAGGTAAAGGAACTCTCAACACATAGAACAGAACCTCTGCAGTGAGGAAGAAGCACCCCTCCAGAGGGGTAGACACTCACATGTAAAACTAGGCTAAAGATTAAATTTCGAGGTGTGTCACATAAAAGATGTGGATATCGCCAATAAAAACTGTAGCCTGGCTGGTGTGCCTCAGTGGTTGAGCATTGACCTATGAACCAGGAGGTCATGGTTCAATTTCCAGTTGGGGCACATGCCCGGGTTGTGGGTTCGGTTTCCAGTGTGGGGCATGCAGGAGGCAGCAGATCGATGATTCTCAGTCATCATTGATGTTTCTATCACTCTCTCCCTTTCCCTCCCTCTCTGAAATCAATAAAAATAATTGAAAAAACAGTGTAAAATTAGAGTGGAGATAAGGGCCACATAGAATCGTTTTTTATTGTTTTGTTTTTTTTTAAATCAGAGTCTTTTTCCTTGAGATAGATAAAAGTGGTCAGAAAATATATATTTTTTTACTACCTAGTCATAATTTTTATAAGTGTTTTCTGAAATGATATAATTTGGCCAAAACATCTTAAGTCAGGAGAGCATTGAAAATATTTTCTTGGATGCTTTGGTTAAATATTTGAAAGATAACAATCTTATTGTGATTTGTCCTAACGTGCTTCACAGAATATTTCTTTTGTCTATTCCTTATGATCCCCCGAAGAGCTCTAGAATTGAAGACTAAAAGCACAGGCTTCTCCTTTTGTTGTAGGAGAAAGTTAAAAAGTTAAGAGGAGAGTAATAGCTGAAAGTGGAGGTTTGGCGGCCAGTATGATGCGATCTGATTTTCAATCAATCTTGAAACCGAGAATTTAAACACCTCCATCTGACATCAAATAGAAATGACCCACCGGTCATGCGGTCAGTGTTTCTGAGCTCAGAAAAAGATTTTTCTGCTTTATTTTCCTCTTTTTTATTTTCTCTCTCCTGCGTCCCTAAATTCTCTCACCTGCTTTTTTAGTCCAGACCAATAGCTTGATGAAATAGCATTGTGTAGTGAAGAGAGCATCGGGATAGAGCATTTTTGGATAGAGAGAGAGGAAGGGAGTGATAAGAGACAGAGAGAGAAACATCGATGTGAGAGAGGCACATCGATTGGGTACCTCTCACACGCTCCCTAACTGGGCCTGGGATAGAGCCTGCCACGAGGTACATGCCCTTGACCGGAATCGAACCTGCAACCTTTCAGTCTGTGGGCTGATGCTCTATCCACTGAGCCAAACCAGCTAGGGCTGTTTTTGAATATTAACAACAACATTTTTTAGTCCAACAATTATAACAAAAAGCTTCCGGTTGACGTGTAACCTGATGAGCCTATGTTGCTGCTTTGCTGTAAGGGACTTTTTTTTTTTAAATATATTTTATTGATTTTTTTTTTTTTTTTTTTTTTTTTTTTTTTTTTTTTACAGAGAGGAAGGGAGAGAGATAGAGAGTTAGGAACATCGGTGAGAGAGAAACACCGATCAGCTGCCTCCTGCATATCTCCTACTGAGGATGTGCCCGCAGCCAAGGTACATGCCCTTGGCCAGAATCGAACCTGGGACCTTTCAGTCTGCAGGCCGACGCTCTATCCACCGAGCCAAACCGGTTAGAACTTTCAATTGATGGTATGGAAACTCCCTGTGGGCAGGCATGCATGTGCCCCTTGTTGTTCATTATGTCTTGAACAAGTAGCACCATGCAGGGCACATAATAAAAACTCAATTATTTTTAAATAGAATTATATTGACTTGAACTACGGGGATTAAATATGAAAGTATATACAGAACCTGGATCACATAATTGTGTCCTAAATGTTACAAGAAAATGGCCTGAGATGCTGAAAGGGACAGAGAGGTGTGTCATGCCTTTATTTTTTCAGTCACAAATCTGACCTGCCAGGGAATCAGCAAAAGTTTTCCATCTCCTTAGTGTAAGAAGTTTCAGGCTTATCCAACGCTACTTAGGGAATGTAGGAATTTATCTTACTGACCAGACACTTTCATGTTGTTGGGGGTTTTTTTTGGTCCCAACAGTTGTATGACAATAATAACCCTTTTCATTTATGAAGTTCTTTTTAATAAAAGAAATATGTATACACTTTCACACCAAAACCTTCCTGCAGAGAGAACTCATGCTTTCTTTCATTCAGTAAGCCAGAGAAGCATATTATGGTAGATAAAAGCTCAGATTGTGGAGCTATTGGAGGTGAGGTTTAAATGTAAGTAGTCTAATCGTCAGTGTGACCTTGGGAGAATTATTTAACCTCTCTGAGCCTCATTATCCTTATTTTATAAGTCAGCATACAAATCATACTGAGCCCATATCATTATTGTGAAAATGATTGAAGATAACACATGTAAATCACTGCTGGCAGTGGCAAATAGAAAGGGTTAGTCAATTTGGGGTGTTATTTTCATCAATGAATACTTATTGAGTCCCAGGCATTATATTAGGGGGGTAATATCACTTGTTACCGAAATTGGAAATTGGAGCTGAGCAAAAATGATTTGTTCTCAGTCACAAGATTATTCAGTGCACAAGGCTTTATATTCCAGATCTTTTTGATTCTAAATTCCACTAGCACAATATTTAAGATGAATACAACACAAGTGCTTTGCCTACTAGAACAGCAATTTGGTACTGTAATTATGGGTCCATGCAAGATTGGACCCTCTCTCCTTATCTGCCCCTCCGTGTGTAAACTTTGAAGGGTTAACAGTCGTGTGCTTTGATGCTGGGCTAATGATGACACTGGCCAGGTGGAAGCAGGCCAGGTGGGAGAGCCTCACAAAGTCTCCCTCCTTGGGGAATCCCTGTGAATGGAATGGGGCCTGGGGGGATCAACTAGCAAGTCCAGTTGTCCAGAGTTCAGCTTCATTGACACATCAAGTCCCTAAGGTAGAAATCAACATCTCCATTTTATAGATGAGTATACTATAAGCCAGGGGCGTATGAGCAACTTGCTAAAGACCACAAAGCTAGTCTTTTGTCCTTTCAGTGCTGGACAGAATCAATCAATGCAGTTGCTCTTAGGTAGTATATTTCTTTTAAAAAATATATATTTTATGGATTTCAGAGAGGAAGGCAGAGGGATAGAGAGATAGAAACATCAATGATGAGAGGGAATCATTGATCGGCTGCCTCCTGCACGCCCTACACTGGGGATTGAGCCTGCAACCCGGGCTTGTGCCCTGACTGGGAATCCAACTGTGACCTCCTGGTTCCACGCTAATCGGGCTATGTTTCTAATGTACTTTTTGTAATTAGTTCAGCTGGGATGTGGATGTGTCAGGACAATGCTAACTGGTGAATTTTCAAGTGTTTCTGGGTGGAAGTCCTCTCAGCTGTGAAATGCTGTGGTAGAATGGACACTTTAAGACTAGATAAGTTCCAGATGAGATTCCAGTGCAATGTGCTTATAATTAGTCAAGTATTAGAATGCCTTGACTTAACTGAGTGATTATCAATGATCAATACATGACTATTATATTATACCAGTAGTGAGTCAGTGCAGTTTTCAGGCCTCCACTATATTAACTATTTCTCGTAACATCCACCATACTGCTTCTTTTAGTTACATTTTTTTGGGGGGCTAATAATTGCAGTATTTGTATTGCATGAGTTTTAGAGATGATCTTTTTTTTTTAACGTCCAGGATATCAATTATGAACAAAACTATACATGTTACATGTCTGATGTTGGCTCCCATAGCCTCGCAATACACGTGAACAACTGATAACGAATGAAGAAGACACCCAACATCTGTAACTAACCAGGAAGCCCGAGTTCTATCCACTGGCAGGCAGGCTGGAAACCATGCTCGCTACAGCCCCTTTTCATCTTCATGCTTTGTTTTCTCAGTTGTACAAATGAGGAGACTGTCAGATCTGTGTCTAAGGGCTTCCCTCTTCAATGCTCTGAATAAATGCCTTTATGAGGGCTCCTTATATTTCAGTTCAATCCTTTCTCTAGATCACACACACACCTAGATGTGAAGCTGAGAATAGTAAATCGACGGGGAAAGTGCAAAGGCACCACGAAGCCCAGTTTACCTTAGAAACCCTCAGGTTTCTTTGGTCTTTTAGGCAGGACACCGTTTTGAAGCTCAAGGGCAGAGTCCTTGTGTGAAAAGGTGAATATTTTCAGAGTTAAGACCAACACTCTTTCATGTGTGTGTGTGTGTGTTTTTTTTTTAATGTCCCTGCGAAGCTCCAAAGGCCCAGAAAAGAGAATAAAGGGCTCCTCTTCCCTCCCTCATGTTTTGTTTTGTTTTTCTTTGTTGATGAGGAGGTGGAGCTACAGCTGAGGTTAGGACTATGCTGTCTGTGCAGGCCCTGTTCAGGGGGCAGTTGTATAAGCACCAGTGTCGAGGTGTGGCCCAGGCTGGCCAGCTCAGGATGGAGGACATCTGTGTCACTCACACCCTTGGAACAAGGCAGGTGGAAATATGGCCGGGGCAAAGGTGGATACACATGCTCTCCTGACAAAGTCTACAGGTCAGGAGCTGCTTTAAGAGATGACATTCTCATTTCTTGCCCCAAGAGTACAATTGAAGCAAAAAAAAAAAAAAATCTAGGAAGAGAAGTTGAACTTCAGACGCAGTTTTTTAAAAAGAAAAATCTAAGGACATAGCCGAGATGACTATTTGATATTCTCTCTCTGTCTGGCCAAATTACCCCTCAGGTAATGAGTACTTGATTCTTTGGCCAAAGGGGAAATAGAAAGCTAATACAGAGGAAAAAATGATTACAGACAAAAATGTCAGGCTGATGGACATTGGGGTTTGGGGGATGGAGATGAGAAATAAAATCTAGTCCAAAATGCGGCTGTATAATTAAATGAAGTGAATCATATACTAATACAAAAGGGCATTTGTAATATATTTTTTAGTGTAACAAGTATATGGATCTATCTCTTTTTTGCACACACATGTACACACATTCATGGACACATGCACATATTACATTTCTTCCATTGTTACCACGGGACAGAAGATAGGAGCGGAAGGAGAAAGCTTAGACATAATGCCACCCCTGACTTAACTCATGTTTTGAGAAGCGAGGCAGGAATAATTGGGTTAATTACTTAGTTTCCTTGGTTATTTTTGAGTAAAAACTCCTGACTGAGATAAATAAAATCCAAGCTGAATGTTGAGGAAGGAATAAGAGAGAATCAGTAGGTGAATGAAGAAGGAGCAAGGGAACTCTAGAAGGAGAGTTTATTACGTCATAGTAGCAAGTATAGAATATGTGACCTTCTGGAGAGAAGTTTGCCTGAGGAGATAGTGGAAAGCTAAGTGGACCCAGACTGTTTAGGGTCCCTCATCCAGGGCAGTATTTAAGAGTACTGCCTCGGGTGTCATAGAGAATGGACTCCAATCCATTTTCCAGTGAACACTTGGGTTTGGACAATTCCTCTATCTTCACTGTTTCCATTTGTAAAATGGGGCTGGTAGTACTGACTTTAAATATTAAATGACTAGAGGCCTGGTGCACAAGATTTGTGCACTGGGGGTAAGAGGTGTGGAGGGGGCAGTCCGTCAGCCTGGCCTGCGACCTCTTGAAGTCTGGGACCCCTTGGGGGATGTCCGCCTGCCAGCTTAGGGGATCAGGCCTAAGCCAGCAGACAGACAACCCCCTTGCAATCCAGGACCCCTTGCTCTTTACCATGTGTCAGGAATGAGGCTCATTACCACGTGCCAGGAATTACCATGTGCCTGGAATGAGCGCTGCCACTGCTGTTGCGCTTGCCAGCCGTGAGCCTGGCTTCTGCTTGAGTGGCACTCACCCTGTGGGAGTGCACTGACCACCAGGGGGCAGCTCCTGCATTGAGCATGTGCCCTCTGGTAGGTGGTCAGTGCACATCACAGTAACTGGTCCTTCTGCCGTTTGGTTGATTTGCATATTATGCTTTTATTATATAGGATACTAGGGGCCAGGTGCATGAAATTTGTGCACTGTGGGGAGGGGGTTCCTCAGTGCAGCTTGCCCTTCTCACATATTGGGAGCCCTCAGAGGGTGTCCTACTGATGGCTTAGGCCCACTCCATACTCCCCTTGGGGAGCGGGCTTAAGCCGCAGTCTGGCCTCCCTTTGTGAGAGGCGACCAGGCTAATCTGGGGAAGCCACTAGCCCCATCATCCTGCTGCTGCAGCCACTGCCAGAAATCACAGCCACTAAGGTGTTTTCATCAACATGGACTCTAGTCCCTTCATCATGAAAAAATGACAACTTTAGGCATTTTCAAGATGTGTCTTTCATAGGATATGACATTTCTTTCTTTCCTTTTTTCAATCCTCACCTGAGGATATGTTCCCATTGACTTTTAGAGAATGTGGAAGAGAAGGGAAAAACAGAGAGACATCAAAGTGAGAGGAACACTTTGATTGGTTGCCTCCTGTGTATGCCCTGACCTGGGCCCTGGCCAGGGAGAAGCCTGCAACCTAGGTACATGTCCTTGGTCAGAATTGAACCCAGACCCTGCAGTCAGCAGGCTGAGGCATTATGCACTGCTAGGGCAGGATATGACATTTCTTAGCCCTCCAGCAGTGGACCTTCATTTTTTTTTTTTCTCCAGGAGTGTGGTGGAAAAACCCTAGATCACCTTTTTGGATTCTTATTACCCAAGTTACTAAGAATATTACCAGTGGCATACAGGGAGCTTAGCCAATGAGCAGTAAGAAAAGGTATTTCCTCTGTAGTTCACTCTGATCACCGGCTCCAATCCTGCCCCTCCAATCCCAGCTCCACCCCTGCCCAGTACTGTAACCTCTGGCTGAGGATGCAGGCCTGGGCAGGGGACCCCCAGACCCCTGCAATCATTGCCTCTGCCCCTGCCCAGGCCTGCATTCTCTGCCTGAGGCTGCAAGCCTGGGCAGAAGACCCCCAAGCCCCTCTGATTGCCAGCTTCACAGAGCCCAGGCCTCTGCAATCACCAGCTCTGATCCTGCCCCCTGCCATCGCCAGCTCTGCCCTTGCCCCACTGGCAGCCTCTGGTCAAGGCTGTAGGCCTGGGCAGGGGACCCCAGACCCCTGCCATCTCCAGCTCCGCCTGTGCCCAGACCCCTGCGATCGCAGGCTCCATCCCTGCCTCTCTGATTGCTGGCTCTGCCCCTGCTCAGTCCCTGAGATTGCCGGCTCCGCCACTGGCCCACTGCAGCCTCTGGGCAAGGCTACAGGCCTGGGCAGGGGACCCCCAGACCCCTCTGATCACTTGTTCTGCCCCTGGGGCCCTCCACCTCCCCTGCCACCTGCCTGGCTAACAGGCCTCACCACTTCAGTGGCAGGGCTGAGCCGGACTGGGTGCCGCCATCTTGTTTGGCTATGGGCACTGCCATCTTGTGGCCATGGGGGAAGCCATCTTTGTGATGGAGTGATGCCTAATTTGCATATTACTCTTTTATTAGATAGGATAATGAGAGCAAAGTACTTATCCTCATTCCTGACACATGGCAAACAAGCATCATTAGATAATTTTTAAAAAAATCAGGATATGCATATCATTACTATTTTAATTGCTTTAGATTTCAATAATTATTTTATGACTTAACAGTATGCATTAAGCACCCATATGCATCATATTCTTTAAATATGAAAGCCATGTCCCCTTTACGACCCTCTCCTGTGTGAGGAAGTGTTCACCGCAGTCTGCGGTCTGAGCAGTGGGAGGGAGCTTCAGAAACTTGCCTTTAGTACTGCAAGCTGGTTGTGTGGTGCTAATTAGATATGCAGATGGTGCCTATTGAACTTCACAGCACTCATTGCTTTAGATTGCTTTCCCAACAACCCCAGAGGAATAGTCTTCACCTGTCTATTTATTGTATTTCCTTTCCTATAAATTAGGGGAAAGCCTGTGGCTATAATCTTTAGGTAGTTAAAAGAAATAAACAATTCAAGTGAGGTCTTTGGTTTATGTTTGTTTTCCTCTCTCTCTGAAAAGTTGGGGATGAATCATGCCTTAGATTTACTCCCAAATGAAAAATGTCCATAAAACTAGCAAGGCACAAACAGCCAATTAGTAGGGTAATTGTTTTTTTGCCAATCACACTTTTCTCTTTCTCCTACCTACCTGCTCCCATTCACAATTATTCCAGAAAATGTGGTTATTTATCTGTCATTTTTTAAAGGGTTGATTCCTTAAAAATTGTAAGATGATGATGAATAAGACCATATATTATACAGGAGGGCTGCTTGTGACACCCCATTTTCATTCTACTCTTCCTTTGATCCATTACCCAATGTCATTCTCAGGCCAACTTGTTAAGAATTGTAAATCTGACCCTATAGGCTGCCTGTTTCAACCCATCCTTTCAGGGACTCATGCTACTCTTGTTTTCTAGGTACAGTTCAGAACCTTAGCCTAGTTTTCAAGCTTCTTTCCCATCTGACATTCTATCATATTTCATTCTTCACTGTGGATGGAGAGAGCTACCAGCAGCAGCATGAGCTTCCATGCCCCAGTGCCTTTGCATAACATTGGAGCCTCTCTTTTGTTTCCTCTCTAGTGCTTGCTTCTATTTCAAGACGAACTCAAGGGTTGTCAATTTTTTCTACTAGTAAAATTTTTCCTTTGCACCCTCCCCTAACTTGGCTAAATTTGAATTCTTTTTTTCTCTGTTTTCGCACATAACCCTCCTAAATAGTAAGTATGACAATTTGTTGGAATATAGCAGCATTTATAATTTGAGGCAAGGAGAGGGAAGAGGAGATTAAAGTAGGATTGATACCCAGAATTAGACACAGCAGCTGGATAAGAAAGAAATAAAGGTAAAATGAAAGATAACACCATAAATGTTGATGAATATTTTGAATATCCAATGAGAAATGATGCCAAGGCTTTCTCTTGAACACATTTGCCTAGCCCTGCTTCATACAGATATCATAGAACAGCTGAATACTAAAACAATATGTAACACATATGTAACATAATACTAAAATGACTAATTGGTCACATTTATTGAGAGGCCTCTTTTCACACATTGCCTTTGGGCCTGTGATAGGGGGTAAAATAATACCCCTTACCCTTATGCAGGTGAGAAATGGATGCAAACTGTGCCATATCTCATTTAGTAATGGGAGAGCTGGGAGTAAGACCCTTTTCCACTTGATTGTAATATCTGCGGTGGTTCCTGGGGTAACACTGAAGACACCTTAGTGAATCAACAAAGGTGAGGTCGGCTGAAATGAAAACCTCCAGTGTGGGTTGATAGATCTGTGTTTTTTAGCATAACCTGCAGTCTAGGCCACCTAAGGAGTGACTAGATTCATCTGATCCATCTTTAAATGTCCTGATTATTAATTATACTAGTGGCCCAGTGCACAAAAATTTGTGCACTCGAGGGGGACCCTCAGCCCGGCCTGTGCCCTCTCATAGTCTGGGACCCCTCGGGGATGTCCACCTGCTGGTGTGCCTAGCCAGCCTGGGTGAGGGGCTGATGGCTGTTTGCAGGCTGGTCAAGCCCCCCAGTGGGGACCCTCATCCCATAGGCGTGTGTCAGCCTGGGTGAGGGGCTGAGGGCTGTTTTCAGGCTGCCACAGCTCCCATTGACCCAATGTCAGGTTTCTGGGGTTTATTTATCTTCTATAATTAAAACTTTGTTGCCTTGATTAGAGGCCTAGGCAGGCAAGGAAGCCTCCTGTTTGCTTCAGCTCCATGGCTTCTATAATTGAAACATTGTTGCCTTGAGCAGAGGCCCAGCGAGCCTAGGCAGGCAGTTTCCTCCATAATGGAAGCCTCCTGTTTGCTCTAGCTCCGTGGCTGCCGGCCGCCATCTTGGCTGGGTTAATTTGTATACAGCCACTCTGATTGGCTGGTGAGCATGACTTGGCTGGTGGACGTGTCTTGGGTGTCTTGGAGTGAGGGTCAATTTGCATATTACTCTTTTATTAGATTAGATAATTCCAACAACCATTAGGAGACCATGTCTCCTAGGTGGGGATGGCAAGGGAGCTCTATACTCACACAGTACACTTCAGTTGTTTCTTCAGTTGTGATTTTCCTACCCAACAGGGAGCAACGTAACGCAGAGATCCTCTTTTTACTTCTTGATTCCCTAATGTCAATGTTAGTAGGTGCCTCGTGGAAGGCAATCAATGTTTCTTAAATGATATTGAATGAATGCAGTTTATCAGTCTTTTAGACAGAGCCCAATGCCAACACAAACGTTTAGAACTCTCTTGACAGTAGATTGCTAGATTGGTAGAGTTGGCAGGAAATGCAGAAGCTGGGTGTTCCAACACCTTCCTAAGTCAGTGGCCAGCTCACATTTAGAAGCCCAGCTTCCGGTTTGCCCACCACCATACCTTTTCCTCCTTTGTTTAGTTTTCTCAGAACTGAACGACTCAGAGATTCATAGCATTAGAGACTGATGAGGGATGCTGGTGTTCAAAGAGTCCACACTCTTACCTGATAAAGAAACACTTCTTACAGATATCTGCTCATTTGGGGAGCTTGACACTAAGCACTGTAACCTCGGGGGGTGTCTCCTCATGCCCAGGGTGATAGCAGCAAGACAGCACACGGAGCCTGTTTGTGAGGATGCCAGCTGAGGACTAGGCCAACACTCTGCTCTGAAAATATTTCCTGAGATTTTTGGCTACTCATTTCAAACCAAAATATTGAAATGTGGCATATGGGCAATATTTATAGCCAGTTCTGCCAAGGAACCTTCACAGAGCTTATTGCCAGGAGGATTTTCATGATCACTCCCATCAAAGTGTGAAAAAAAAAAGAAAGAAAAAGAATTTGCTTGAGAAATAAACCCTTAGGCTTAATAAGCAAAAAACACAAGCAAATGTAGAAGCCTGGGTTACCTTTGTCAAATTCTTCCTCAACATCAGGCAATTGCCCAACAAAACTCCGACTTCCAGCCAAACTGGGTTTCCTAGAGACATACTCAGACTTCTTCTCTCTTAACTTTATTCTTCCTTTCGTGATCACCCTCATTTTTTAATTACTTATTTATTTTTGCTGTGGACATTAAAAACGTAAAAGGATATCATGATCCACTTTGGCCAGTGGAGTAACAGGAGCCAGATTTATTATTTATTTTTTAAATTTAATTTTATTGTTTAAGGCATAACCAATAGTCATTCATACATCTCCTTTTTTGCATGATTACCTTTAAAAAATATCTTTATAGAAAGATTCCTTTAGGCTTAATATTCCTAAATCTATGAGCTCCTGGATTTGAAAGATGGGGATATATGATCACATTTCTAATAAATGCTCTAAGTCAAGCTGATGATATTTCTTTCCATTGCCCAGACCCAGAGCTAATCAGAGATAGGGGGGACTTTTCCTGGGTCTAATCATGACTCTTTGAACTGGGGGGGTCAGCTAAGAGCACTTCAAGGGTCATCTGGTGCTCTTCCCTAAACCACGTTTCCTTCAGTGTGGGGGTGATTGGATCCTTTCAATTTCATATACAGCTTTAAATTCATAAGAGGGGTTGCCCGAGATGGAATTCATCGAGCAATGGTGTGCTGGAGCTGCCTCAGGAGAGCTGCTTGCTAACTTTTCGGGAATTTTGGGAGCTGGGAGCTGGCCATGGTAGGGGTATTGACACACATGGAAATTATCGAATGCAACAAATCAGAGCTTTTAATTTATTATTTGCTTATGAGCTTGCCACTGAAAAGTGTTCACATATTAACTCATTGCCTCCAAGGCTTTGTCAAAATGCCACCTCCTGTTTGAAGTGTTCTGTGATGCACTGAACTGGTCTAAATCCCTCTCCCAGTAGTACTTTATTTTGAAACTCTTCTAGGAGATAAATCATTTTCACCCAGGAGGCATGACATCTATCCACATGTTTTATTTTCTTTCTGGACTCTTAGTTGATTTTGTGTTGGATGCTGTCTGATTGATCAAGCATCCTTTAAAGTGTCCTCTGTAATGCCTTGCAGGTTTAGCGCGTAGAAAATATTTTATAAATTGTCAATAAAACATTAGCTCACCAGCAATTGAAGATCCTAGTGCTCAATTATACCATTGCTGCCATTAAAACCCCAGTGGAGATTCTGCCTGTGGGAGCCATAGCAGGGTCAGGATGTTGACCCGACGTCATCCAAGGGAGGTAGGCGAGAGTGTGGAGTAGAGGGTGCCAGCCCCTGCACTTAGCTTTGGCTGAGGTAACACTCCTTATCTTTAGAAGGTGGGTCACTTGCTCCACTCTTTGGCCATAAAATTTATCTCATTAGGGAAGAAGGTAGGAAGAGATATGCCATTCTCGTGATGAATTACTTCAGAAGACACAGAAGCAAGATGGGACAGCTGTGACGATGCTGAAAGGAAGGAAGAGGATGCAAAGAAGACTAAACGATGAACATTTCATTCAGTCGTTTCTCGGGTGAATAACACATTCCAGATTTTGTTTTAGGCACCGAGGATGTAAAGATAAGTAATAAGTTATGCATCCCCGAGAAAATGCAATCTCTTAGAAGTTGAAGGTGAGGAAAATGTATTCAGGAAGAGGTTTCCTCCAGATGACAGGAAATTGAAGAGCCACATGGAATGGCAGATTGATGGACCAATAGAGAAATATACAACGTTTTCCCGTTATAATTGGAGTTGAGTTCAGAGGGAGAGAGATAGGAATGTGGGTTTGAATAGACCCCTCCTTCCTGCTGCCCAGATTTAGACTTCCAAAGAGATATATATATAGAGAGATGCTGTGTATACCCAGTGGAGCCATTAGTGCCGAAGCGCTTAGCTACATGGCTAGTAATTAGGAAGAGGCAATGAGGAAACCTGTTTCCCAGGGGTCTTTGCCCTGCTTCACTCCCACAACTTTAGTCTGCCCATTTGTGCAATGGAGGGAGCTATAGCAATTCTGTTCCGACAGTGGCACAAAATACATCGCTGAAAGCCATTTTGCACTTGCCCAGGGACTTTCAAGAGAGGGTCTCAGAGTGAATCTGGGCTGCTGTGTGCCACAGAGGACCCGCATTTCTCTTTGGGTTTAAAGGATGCCCCATTGTGCGCATGAACTTTGGGTTTTATCTTTCCCTTTGAAATGGAATACATCAAAGGGAGACATCTGAAGGCAAAGACACAATGATCCCCAATCCAAAGCCAAGTTCAAAAACACAAGAGATGACTTGTGTTATTATGAAATTGTATTTGCTGGCTGAGACGGAGGACAAAGAAAGATTAACTTACAAACATAAAGCAGGCCTTGAAATTCCTATTAGCCCCAGGCCCCAGGGCATCGACGTTTCCAGCAGGACACTTATTTTTTTTTTTTTAGAAGTAGGGGAACAATGGCGTATGGAACACAGGAAGCCTCGTTTTCTTCTTTCAGCCTGAAACATCCAGTTATTAAAGCAAAGTTTATTAATGATTAGACGATGGATGAGGAAAACCAGGTTTGGTACGTTGTTATTGAGAAGCGCTTCCTTTGTGGAGCTCAAGTTCATGCTTGTGAGGGCTGCATCCAGTGTGAAGCCCTGTGAGTACAGCAACGGTTTCCACGTGCCCACATTCTAAAGCCCGATTCCCAGTTAAGTACACCAGCTGTCACTGTGCTGGACACCTTCCGCTGTAATGGAATGAAACTTGTATCAGTCCTGTTGCAGGACAAATGCTTTCTAGCCCAGCTGGGTTTCAGTATAGAGAAGAGCATTTTAAGTGTCTGTATTTAATAAAATTCCTTGTTATCTATTACTCCGTTACCTTTTGCTCTAGTAATACTGGGATACTTTATTCATTCATTCCACATTTATCACAAAGGGCAGGTACATTTTTGATTCCTGAATCATACCATCGTCTGTTGTCTCAATTTGGGTACCCCAGAACCAGACCCTGACACAAGGATTTGAATGCAAAGAGTTGACTTGGGAAGTGAAAAATACAGGTACTGGAAAGTGGATGGTGATGCTCAGAAGGTAGGGCAACCAAGGAAAGGTACTCATCACCAGGCTAACCGGAGTCGCTATTACCATTTGCACTGGCCAAACCATCTTCCTCATTGGTTCCTGAATTCATATCTTGCAGGATTGTTTTGAAGATTCAACAGGCAAAGCCAATTCCTGGGGACCGAACCTGGCATATAATGACCACTTACCATTATTATCACGGCAGCAAAATAATGAGAGAATGAGTGACATACACACGGATCTTCTGGAGTTAGACATTGTCTTCTTTTTTTAAAAAAAATATATTTTATTGATTTTTTACAGAGAGGAAGGGAGAGGGACAGAGAGTTAGAAACATCGATCAACTGCCTCCTGCACACCCCCTACTGGGAATGCGCCCGCAACCAAGGTACATGCCCTTGACCACAATCGAACCTGAGACCTTTCAGTCCACAGGCTGATGCTCTATCCACTGAGCCAAACCGGTTAGGGCAGAGGTTGTCTTCTTAAAGACAGAATGATTGTGTCACATCAGGGAAATGGGATAAAATGCACGTGTTATATTTTTCCCCTAAATCTTAGCTCAAAGATCCGAGAATCTTCACTTTGGTACTCACTGTGGCTTTCATTCAGACATCTTCCACATTTCATTAGAGCTGTAGGAGAGTTTTACAATCCTCACCTCACACTGAGAGTGAAAGGCATGCTCTCAGAGATGAGTCGAGCCCACCTAAGCAGGAATGACAGAAACAGAGGAAGTTCCCTCCTGACATCATTTCAGAGGTTATTAACTCGTTCAACTCTGATGATGCCAAGAAGAGCATGGAAAGTCATTTCCTTCCCTTTTTGTCCAGTCTAAAGGCAAACGTGAACTTGTATGGCAGGTTGTTTGTATGTTAATGCCTATGCTTTGCCACCTTTCGATGTCCTACATTCAGCTGGGACGGGGATGGGGGGGTGGTGGGGAGCGGTTGGTGGTTTAGGGAGTCATTGCATTTCTGAGGACCCATTCCACAGGCATGGTGCATTGATGTGGAGATCCATAGGAGTTTCGTTTTATCCCAGGGAGGTGGCCTGGCTGAGGGCAGGGGGAAGGAATGTCAAGGGCCAGGCAGCTGGCCTACAGTAGCCTCCAGCAGGCCTCTCTGAAGATGGAAAACTGTAGCAAATGGAGAAAGGGTAAGAGTACACCATGGTCTAATTAGCATTTGCTTCTTGTAGTCCTGGAAATGTCAGTCACCAGTTGGTAGCAAAATAAAGATGTAATGTTAGTGATAATGAATTAAATTGTGGCCATTTGCATTGGAATGTCATGATAATGATCTGAAATTGCCATTGTCTATATTCCCCTTGACAGTTCGAAATTGGACTCCGAGCTAATAGTATTTTGGATGAACTTTAAGCCAATGAAATTGCTCGGAGTACACTCCTTTTGGCAAGCCATGTGGGTTTGAGGAAGTTAATTTACCTCTGCTTTTGTTCAAGCTGTTTGGTAATTGATGAACATACCATAAAAGTTTTAATGAATAACCACAGGGACCATTTAACTTATTTACTAGGTAGAAGTGAAATGTACTTGATTACCTTCCCTAATCTGGCTCTCCCAGTGAAGCCCACCCAGAATAAGTACTATGTGTGAGAGTATGTGTGAGTGTGTGTGTGTTTGTGTGTGTGTGCACACGCGCAAAATACTGCAGGCAAATATTCTCAGAAGGTCTGAATGGAGGAGTTGTATTTTCTCCATGAGCTTCAATTTATAGTTCTGCCGCAAGCATTAGACGTTGCGTAGGGAGGACTTATGTCTATGGGCACGAGGACCGGAGGCTGTGTTGCAGTGGGGTTATGTAGCAACCCACAGAATCAGCACATATCTTCACAGCATCTGTTGTGCAAATAACTCTCCAGCAACTCTCCATTACTGTGAAGCAGTTAAATTAAGAGCCACATTAAAAAAATTTATTGGGGTGACTTTGGTTAATAAAATGAGATGTTTCAGGGGTACAATTTTACAGTTCATCATCTGTATATTGTATTGTGTGTTCACCAACCCAACTCAAATTTCCTTCCATCGTCATAGTTTTGTTTGTTTGTTTGGTTTGCATGTTTTTTTGGTCTGGTTCCCAGAGTCTAATGACACTACAGCTTCCTGTCATAAGCAAAATTGTATTATGAGATAAGTGCCCACAAGTATCTTAGTTTCCCATGAAATCGCATTCCTTGGTATGCCTTCTTTATTGTATTTACCCTCACCCAAGGATATGTTTTATTGATTTTTAGAGAGAGGAAAAGACAGAGAGAAACATCAGTAGGTTGCCTCCCGTACATGCCCTGATGAGGATTCAAACCCACAACCTTTTTGGTGCATGGGATGATGCTCCAACCAACTAAGCCACCCAAGGAGCGTTCCTTGGTAGCCTCTTTGTAGAGTGTTTTAAAGGTGCAGACACATGCTAATAAAGGGGATTTGCACTGAAGTAGTGGCAGTCAAAGCATGTGCTCTGTCCCTTTCACACACCTCAGCAAGAGCCTCTACAGATGTGGGATAGATTTCCAGCCTTGTCTCTGTGCCTTTCAGGGAATGTTAATTTTTCTCCCCATGCCTCAGTTTCCTTCTCTGGAATTATGAGCTGACATTAAAAATCTGTTGTGAGGATTAAACGAGAAACACATGATATGATGCCCAGAAAAGTGATTCCCACCTGGAAAGCCTCAGAAAACCCAGGTTCTGGACCCCGCTCCCAGGGATTCTGGTTCAGTGGGGCTGGGATGGGACTTGAGAACTTGCATTTCTTCTAAGATCTCCGGCGATGCTGGTCCAGGGACCTCCCTTTCACAGCCACTAGTCCAGAAGATAAAAAATTCTTTGCAAATGTTGGTTTTCTCTTTCTGTGGCTGGAATAAACTGGTACCTCAGTATTAGCCCCGAGAGGGCCCCAGTGATGTCTTATGCACCCCAGAAACTAACACAATCGGTGTTGAGGACTGAATTAAACGGAGCTGTGGTTTTCAGAAGCTCTAGCAATTACATAACACAACATTGCTGAACCATCGTCAGAGCAGAAACTGAAGCCCGATTGCCTGGGATCTGATCCCAGCTCTGCCACTGACTGTTTATATGTCTTTGGGCAAGTTTTTAGCTCCCCTAGCCTCCACTTCCTCCTATGTGAATTTGGCATAGTAATAGTACAGACATCGTAGTGTTGTTTATAATATTTGTATTCCTGAATCCTACAAGTGCTTAGTGCAGTATCAGACACAGAAAGCATGCCGACATTTCCAGCTGCCATTACTGTTAGTACTTCCTAAATATATGAGGGAGAGAAGGTCCTCACCATGGCTCTGCCTCTGAAAGCTCTCATGACACACTAGGAGCATTTCTATGTTTTGATATTTGCCTCAAAATGCAACTATCCCTGTGCGTGACAACAGGCCTGATACTAATTTGCATGAAGAAATCGTTATACCAGGTAACCAAGCTGCATTCTGTATGGAAGGAGGTGTCCTAAAGAATTAGGCTTTATGTGTTCACTCCCCAAAGTCCAGTCTCCTTCTGCCACCATTTATCCCCCCTTAATACATACACAGAGGATGCGTAATAGAATTGTACACCTGAAACCTATATAATTTTATTAACCAATGTCACCCCAATAAATTCAGTAAAATAGGTTTTAGTGATGTAAGTGGATGGACTGGGTCCAAGGAAGTTACCAATTTCTGATGGGAACTTACTGGAGGGGATGGGGGGGGGAGGGGGACGGGAAATGGCCAACAAAAATAGTGGAGGCTGACTGAGGTATGGAAAAGATCATGAAAAGTCACCTTCTCCCTTTCCACTGTTGTGTCTTGGTCTGATTCTATTCACAACTAGTGAGGATTCTGAAATCAGGATGGACCTGAAATGGGGATGGGCTATAGCCACTCCAACTTTGAAAAAAAAAATACACATGGAGAAATTATAACTTTGAAATAACCTGAGTTGAAAAGGATGAAACGCTATAAAAAGAGAGTGAAAGCTGTCCTTATTTTTACCTCTTCTATAGATAATCACATTAGTGTTTAAACTACATTAGTGTGTATACCTCCCAAATTTTTCTATGTAGACACACACACACACACACACAATTTATTTATGAAACCAACATTATATTTTTATCCATGCTGTTTTTAATTTGCTCTTTTCAATAATATGTCGTGGGTGGCTTTGTATATTAAAAAAC
>PVJC01020763.1:0-28887 GCA_004026665.1 Murina feae
TCTCATTAATTCACTTCTTGGTCATCTTTGGGTTAATTTCCCACATCCATGGAAAACCATGCCACTTTTCGGAGTCCCTGCCCTGTAAATTTTTTTCTCCAAATTGCCTCATATCCATCTAGTTTTCATCATCTCCATTCAGTCTCCTCAACTCTGGTACTCATCATTCATGAACCTAGTAACTGCTTGATTTTAGTTTTTCCACTCTTTCCTACATTCCACCACTACACGAATCTTGCTTAAACATCGTTTCACCAGGCCACACCCCTGCTCAGGTGCACAGTGACTTCTTATCGCATTGTATCTAAACTACTTTGCCTGACTGTCCTCCTCTGGCACTACACCCAAATTTTCCCACCTTGTTCTTCTTCCAAGCCAAATTTCTTCTTCCCTCTCTGTTCTATATGCATCCTATGCTTAATCCTAATTGTATAGCTTTGCTCAGACTCTTCATTTTCTGTTCAATCGAAACCTGTTTAACTTGTTAAAAACTCTGGAATCTTTTATGGCTATCCATCCACTCCCATCCCACGTTCTATCAATGTTAGAATCAGACTGTTGGAGCAACAAATCAGATGCTACATGGGTAGACTTGGACTAAGGGTCCATGAAACCCCACAGAGGCAACTGGGCATCAGGGCCCTAAACATAGTCTGAGAGAGAGCCCATTACACTAGTAATAACTCTGTAAGGCTGGAACGCAGGAGAGAGTCAAGCCTAGGAAGAAAGTCTTCATGGCAGAAGACTTTCAATCCCTGGAAAGATGCAGGAATCTTGAGTTCATAATGAAATCAGAAGTCATAGGTTTAGTTCACACAAGAGAAGAGCAGCAGCCCAGCTGGTGTGGCTTAGTGGTTGACCGTCAACCTATGAAATAAGAGGTCACTGATCAGGGCACATATCCAGGTTGTGGGCTCGATCCACAGTATGGGCATATAGAAGACATGATTCTTTCTCATCATTGATGTTTTATTTCTCTCCCCCTCTCCCTTCCTCTCTGAAATCAATAAAAAAATATTAAAAAGAAAAAGAGCGAGAAGAACAGATGAGAAGAAGACGAAGACAGGGGACTGATAGCAGAGCTGATAATAGTGACATTGGCAGTCTGACCAACACAAATGTTCATTCACCATGCATATCTTGTGCATTTGCCTGATCTTTATGGCAGAAACTCCACAATGATGACCTCAACAGAAAGACATAAAGTGTCATTCTGCCATTGAAAAGTGATGTTTATTTCTCCTCCCTGGCACCTGAGCTTGCCTTGTGACTCTGTTGGTCAATAGACTATGATGGAAAATGATGTTCTGGGATGTCTGAGCCTGAGCCTGAGCCTTAAGAGTGCAGGCAGTTTCCACTTCCTTCTTCTTAGAACATAGTTAACATGCTGTGAGATTCCCAAGCTACAAGAACCATGACACTCAGCCTATGGCCCCAGCTAATAGCCAGGATCAAACACCAGCCATGTGAGTTCTCCTTTGTGGACTTCCAGATCAGTGAGTCAAGCCTTGCATAGTCGACTAGAGTCCTAACCAACATCACAAGGAATAGAACCACCCAATAGTCAAGTCAACCCACAGAATTGAAAAAATAATAATTATTGTTTCCAAAGTACTAAGTTTTGAAGTGGCTTGTATTTCTGTAATATAAAACTGAAACAGATTCTCCATAAATTTTGTGACTTCTAATGAGAACTTTCTTTTTCCATCATTCATAACACCTAGTATGCTGAGAATCCAGAAATCAAAGTACTTGGCATGCCCAATTCCTCAACAACTTGGGTCCATATAGAAAAATTCTCTTTTTCTGCTAGGTGTAGCACAGATAATTTCATCTGTCAATTGGTTATATTCCATTTAGCACTTTATTTTAAATTATATTTAATAGTTCTCTAATTATTTTATCAGCAAACCTCATGTACTCGAAAATCAAGCCTATATTTATATCTTTCACCCCCTCCCCTCTCCCATTGCATATTGCAAAGTAAACATGCAACATATATTGCTGAATTGAAACTTCATTTCTAAATATTCCTCCATGCAAATGGGATTGTCTTTTATATCTGCCCAAGTAACCAGAGACAGCATTCACCTTAATTCGGCCTCATGTGTAATAGGTTAATCATTTAAAGCTTCCTTAAAAGATAAAACACAAAGCCACAAACATACATTCAAAACATTAAAAATTCATTATGACAAATGTTTACTCAGAGATTCACAGGAGTGGAAATAGATAATGGCCAGAGACATAGGACTCAAAACCTGATTCAGACAAGAATCTTGACTTATTACTAATGCAATCACACTTATTGATAAAACCTTTAAATTGTCTATGTTTTCCATTGTTATATTTTTTCTTTTGCTCATGTGCCTCATGGTAGAGTTCAAATTTAAAATGAGGACATATATAATACAAATAAGGTCATCAAGATTTTACAGCCCTAGCCGGTTTGGCTCTGTGGATAGAGTGTCGGCCTGCAGACTGAAAGGTCCTAGGTTCGATTCCGGTCAAGGGCATGTACCTTGGTTACGGGCACATCCCCAATGGGGGGTGTGCAGGAGGCAGCTGATCGATATTTCTCTCTCTCTCATCGATGTTTCTGACTCTCTGACCCTCTCTCTTCCTCTCTGTAAAAAATCAATAAAATATATTTTAAAAAATATTTTACAGATTTGCCTGAGGCCATTTTTATTTTTTCCTGAGGCCATTTGAATTCCCTCAAATACAGCCTTTTCTGGAAACAAAATATAATTAGAAGATTATTATATTGCCAATATGGGAGTGTTCAAGTTTTTGGTTCATGTGGGCATGATATGGAGATTGGGAGGGATAAGGATTGAGACATAATGAGCAATAATCAACTTAATCTAACATTCTGCAACTGTTTATGAGATAAGGGATAAGCAGGTTCTGCAACAATAAAAATTAACATACTCTTGAACTTATGAATTATAATTAGCGATGGCTGAACCTGTTTGGTCAAAGAACTAGCTCAAATGATTGCCAATTCTTTAAGCCAAAACCTAATGCTTTTGCTGGGGATCTTCTCTCCTCACCAAAAGGATTAAGGTATTGCTCCTGATGGCCTGAAACTGTTAGAAAATTAAAACCAGTATCTATGGTTCCTAGCACTTAGGGAAATATGAGATTAAAGAAAAATTAGGATTTATGTGATATTAGGGACACTTCAAACAGACTCCAGCATAGTCTGAAAAAAGCAACCAGAGAACACAGACACCCACATTCCTGGGGTTCTATAGCCAGAGAATTTCATTGCTAGAACTAGGGTCACATACAGCATAAGAGAGATTAGAGAAGGTAGGACATGCTTGTGAAGGTCATGAGTATGTTTTGGGTCAACACAGCTTCTAGAAACCAGTGTTGTGATTTTGGGTAGAGAAGCCACTTACTCCACTGAACTATTTTTACTTTTACAAAAGTAGAAAATTATGGTGATATCTGCTCTGCTTACCTCCCAGGACATTATAAAGTTCAACTGAGATAATATATAAAACAAGTTGTAACAAAGTATGAAACACTATAAAAAATAAGATGTCAGGTACAACACAACATGGAGAGGTATATACAAGAGGGAAAGCATTGAATCAGAATGTAAATCAAATGGCTGGATGAATGAATGAATGAATGAATGAATGAATAAATAAATAAATAAATAAGTTATTGATGCTATGATAAATGTACAGTAATATGAGTCATGGAAACTTATGTATGACTGCAAGGAAAATTTGACATGTAAGCTATAGCTCCTGTGTAGTTGGAAAGGCTATATTGGGAATTGGGATTTGAGGGAAGGAAGGAAGGAAGGAAGGAAGGAAGGAAGGAAGGAAGGAAGGAAGGAAGGAAGGAAGGAAGGAAGGAAAGAAGGAAGGAAGGAAGGAAGAAAGGAAGGAAGGAAGGAAGAAACGAAGGAAGGAAGGAAGGAAGGAAGAATACATGAAAGGAAGGGAGGGAAGCATATAGAATTTGTTGAAATGTAGGAAACATTCCAAGTGCTTTATCCCAAAATAAGGACTAGATGGTAGGAAGAATCACAGGACAGGCTGAGGGATAGAAGGCAACAAAACATTGTTGTCAACTGTGAGCGACCAGATGTTTTGCGTG
Source organism: Murina feae (assembly GCA_004026665.1). Lineage (NCBI taxonomy): Eukaryota > Metazoa > Chordata > Mammalia > Chiroptera > Vespertilionidae > Murina > Murina feae. The sequence goes on from PVJC01020763.1 coordinate 4,123, forward strand.
GTTTACCTCATTTAAGCGTCACAAATCATCCTATAAGGTAGGTATTGTGACCACTATTTTGTGAAGGACAAAACTAAGTATAGAGCCCTATCTGGCTCAACGCTGCACATTAATAGATGGAAGTATTAAAAACTCAGGTCTTTCTGAGGCTGCTGTTCTTTCTCCTTTGCCTGGGGTCAGTATTTAAATATAAAGCAATGGGAACTCCAAAAAGTCCCAGTGGGGGCAGGGGTGAAGGTGCAATGGTTGGATGAGGTGGGAGAAATATGGTTTGAGCAATGGGTAGAGAAAATTCTTCCTTCTCTACAGTCTTAGTTTGGTTTTGAATAACCTAATTTTCCTTCCAATTTATTTACTTATTTATTTATTTTAAAAAAATTTCGTTCTTTTGCAGCATTCTTTTTTTTTTAAATATATTTTTATTGATTTCAGAGAAGGGAGAGGGAGATAGAAACATCAATGATGAGAAAGAATCACTGCCTCCTGCACGCCTCCTACTGGGGATCGAGCCCGCAACCAGGGCATGTGCCCTTGACTGGAATCGAACCCAGGACCCTTCAGTCCATGGACCTATGCTCTATCTAGTGAGCCAAACCAGGTAGGGTCCAAATTATTTTAATACAACCAACTTTTAAATCATAGAACTTGTCCAGGTTTTAAAAATGTTCTCTCTTTGCAGCAAAAAGAAAGATAAGGTAATCAGCTTCAGGCTCACCTACCCTTTTTAAACACAGAAGGAACAACCTCTTGGCTCTCTTCTTTTCCCCACCCAAATGACTGCCTCTGGAAATAAACATATTACCAGTGCCAAAGTTGCCGCACAACCAGAATTACAGGACAATCAACAATAGGAAATGATATTGCAAATACAATTGAGAGCCTTGACAAATTCCTCTTACAAAACTTCCTCTTACAAACATCCTCTCATCAATGTGGTGTGATCCATTGGCTGAATATTTCATCAGGGCTGGAACAGAGAGACCCCTGGTCCTCATTATAATTAATTGGCAGTAATAGAAACTTTAAACAATAGGGTCGGTGATGTAATTTAACACAGGCTTCCTTTGATGAAATCTACGGGGTGCAGGAAATACCTCAGTGAAAAGGATCCATGCACCTGTCACACAAGATAGACTGAAACTACCAGTTTCTGTTTCTACACCCATACACTCTTTGCTGCATCCCTGTTCTGAAGAGAACTCAATTAAGAACTGGTTTCCAAGAAAAATAACCACAAGTCTTTCAAAAAGCACATCATACAATTTCACTCCGGACTTCAAGCCAAGCTTTCAGGACACAAGGGAGTTCTCCCTAAGACTTCTCCAGATCTAGTGTTTGGAGCCCTTGGTGACCATCATCAGCACGGAAAGCTCTTTTTACTCTCCTTTTTTTTCTGATCAGAAGATGGACTGTGAACGGAGGGGTTCTCACTGTTGCAGGCGTTGGACAGCCTAGGTTTGAATTACAGCTTTGCCATTCCTTAGCTACTTTATTGACAAGATACAAAAGTTCCCCATCCTCAGAATGGAGATAATTAAAATATATGAACTCGAGCAATTCTTGAATTCTACTGGGACCCACAATCCATAGATCCTTATGAGTCTTTGCTGTCCCTCCCTCTCTCAATCTTTCTTTTCCTCTTGGTTCAGCTTAAATTCCACAGTTAATTAGTATATCGCTTCCTTGCTTAGATCCTCAACTCCCTTGTTCCCCTCTCTCTTATTACTTTTCTCTTGGCAACACCATAAACCTGGTTAAGTCCATTGTCCTATTTACTTTCTGTTTGCACCTAGGACACTGACTATGGATGCACAACAGCATAACCACACTAATTGGTCTTCCTTTAAATTCATGAGTATGAAATTCAAATGGGCTCCTTATTCTGCTTGGTAAGCCCATGTATCACACCAGTTCTTTCATTCTCCCACTAAGAAAATGGAAGAACACACACAAGAATTTACTCATCTCCCACCACTATGTTTATCCGCTTCCTTGCATCTGTGCCCGGAGACGCTGCCTTCCCTTTTGTAACTGTAAATAAACTGTCCACGTTTCAACTAAGGCCACTCCCCGGTCCTGCATCACAGAATCATATGCTCCAGACCCTCTTCTCTCTCTCCTGGAAGTGGCTCCAACAATCCTCCCCCTTCCCTTTTGTGTAATCCATCTCCTCCACTTTATTGGCTTATTCTTATCAACACACATACTATTACATCTCCCATGTCAACCAAAGTCTCTCTCCTGACACCACTTTCCTCTCCAGCTACTGCCCATTTCCCAAAAATCACTTTGTAGCAACACTCCTTGAAAGAGTTGTCTTTACTGGCTGCTTCCAATGCAATCCCCATTTTTCCTTAAACTCACTCTATTTCAGCTCTCCCCTTACCGTTTTCCAGTGTTTACAGTGCTTTTTACATTATGAATCCAGTGGTCAGTTCTCAGTCACCATCTTATTTTACCTACAACAGCCTTTGACACAAGTGAGAACTTGCTTCTCTTTGAAACTGTTTTCACTTGGTGTTACTAGGACAGCATAATGAATTTTCTCAAAACTTAATAACTTAAAACAATGGGCACATTTATTTTGCTCATGAATTTGTGATCTGGACAAAGCTTGGTGGGGACAACTCACTTCCTACTTCACTCCATGTCAACTAGGACAGCTCAGTGGCCAGTGGCTGGGATCATCTGAGGTCCATTCACTCACATGTGTAGTGCCTGGGCAGGGAAAAGTTAGGGGCTGGAACCCTTGGGTTCCTCGGGCATCTTTCTCTGTCTCTATCTCCCTGTCTGTGGTCTTCCCAGCATGGCAACAACAACATCAGAGTAGACACATTTCTTCCATTCTCATGCCTCACAAGCACATGCCCCAAGAAAGGGCCAGACAAAAGCTATACCACCTTTCCTTTTACCATTTAATCCTTAAAAATTGTGTAGTTTCACTTTTGCAGTAATCAGAGGCCCCACCTCTTCGTGCAGCAGTGCTAACTTCACATTATAAGGAAGATAGTGCTGAGGTCATCTTTCCCCTAAGTGGCAGCTCCTTCTTACCTTGCTCAAATGGATTCTTTTTCTCCACTCTGTAAAGTTGGAGTCCACAGAGTTCTGACCTGGGACTTCTTCCCTTTTTTAAATTTTTCTTCTCTTTCTTGGTGACTTCAAAGAGTCTCATGGCTTTGCATACCACAGATAGTCTAATGACTAAATTGATATGTCCAGACTGGATCTCTTCCATGAAATGCCTATTCAATATCTCTTCTTAGACGTCTAATAGGCACCTCAAACTTAATGTATCAAAAAAAGAATGCCAATTATTTCTATTATTTTAAGAAAATTTAAAAACAACCACAAAAGTAAGAATTTCTTTCATGTAAGAAATTACAAATAAGATTGCTGAATAAGGTCTCCTGGGCTTCGCAAAGCTCAAAGTGGTAGCAAATCCCTCTATTAAGAAATATTATAAGTTTAGGATCACTCCTTTGAGTGAATGTTTGACTGTTTCTCCAAATCAGTTGAAGCATTTTTCACTATCACATTTGCAATTATGCACATGGAATGAAAAATATGCATGATCTAGGTTATTTTTTTTTTTTTTTTAAATATTTTTATTGATTTGAGAGAGGAAGAGAGGGGAGAGAGAGGTAGAAACATCAATGATGAAAGAGAATCATCAATTGGCTGCCTCCTGCATGCCCCCCACTGGGGATCAAGCCCACAACTCTGGATATGTGCCCTTGACTGGAATCGAACCTGGGACACCTGAGCCAAACCAGCTAGTGCTAGGTTATTTCTTATTGCATACTAGAGGCCTGGTGCACAAAATTCGTGCATGGGAGGGGGGGGAGAGGGGGATCCCTCAGTCTGGCCTGCACCCTCTCCTATCTGGAACCCCTCGGGGGATGTCCAACTGCCTCTCACAATCTGGGACCACAGGCTCCTAACCACTTGCCTGCCTGCCTGATCACTCCTAAACTCCTCTGCCTGCCTGATCACCTCTAACCACCTCTGCCTGCCTGATTGCCCCTAACTGCTCCCCTTCTGGCCTGATTGCCCCTAACTGCTTCTGCCTCACCCCACACTTGGGACCCAGGATTCCCTCCTCTGGCCAGCTGCAGGCACCCAGAACCTGGGCCGGCTTTGCCCGGGCCAGCCACAGCCACAGGGGACCAGAGGTGGCGGCTTCGCCTGGGCCCCAGCTACAGGCAATGGCACCTGGGACTGTGGGGCATGAAGCTTGTCCCTCTGCCAGGCCGCAGCTCCAGCTGCTGGCATGTGGGACCATGGGGCTGGCAGCTTGTCCCTCTTCCTGGGCTGCAGCCTGGCTGGTCCCCATTTCTTTCTCCCCAATGTTGAGTGTCTAAGCCATTACAGCGTGAGGGCATAATGACCAATTGCATATTAGCTCTTTTTTATATAGGATATTTTAAATGTGTGAGTGAGGATTTGTCTTATAAACTACTTATGCTGCTTTATGATAACACAGGACTGGTAAGATCTTGATTTAAAAGATTTATTTTTATGCTCTCTTCCTGTCAGAGGTAAATTATGTAGGTAGATTATAGTTCCAACATTTTTGCACTAAAAACTTTTTGGTGTTATATAGGATCTACCATTCAATTGTATATATTTTGGTGCTAACATAAATTGACAACCCAAACATACTGAGTGTGTAAAAGGGTTTGTGGGGGAGTCAGAAGTGCTGAATTTTTGCAAGAGTAAAAAGAGAGTGGAGAAAAAGCAGTAATGGTGAGCAGACCTCAGTTTCTGAGCCCCCTCCAATCTCAATTATGAAGCAGCAGTTTTGAAAACTGTGGTGAGCCTGCATGGCCATGGCATACTCAGCCCCAGGGTGCCTTATGTCAAGTGCCATGCCAGCTCAGCCTAGTTCAGTGACCCTGAGTTGGAGGGGGAAGGGTGCTGAAAGGCTTAGAAAAGACAGACAAGAGAATGAAAACTGGGTCTTGGTGGGACGCTGCTTCCCTGATGGAGAGACAGTGCCAGCATCCACAAGCTGTCTCTTTATTGCATAGCAGATGCCACAAGGCAAAGTAAGGGCGTGATCAATATGTTTACAACATTCTCGTGGGGTTCAATCCTACTCAACTATATGCACCTGAACTCTATCAAGCCCACATCACTTAGGATCATGGGGCCATGTGTTTGGACCATAGGTTCAAACTTACAACTACAGCTGTTGGCTATAATTGTGTTGGAAGGGCCCTGCCTTCCAAGCTAGGACTTGCACGTGGCCACGAGAGGACTGTGCCCTCTCATCAGTCCAAGGCTTGAACCTGTCCAAACACTGTAGCCGCGCCCCACAGAAAACCAAGGTAGAGATGACAGATTAGGGTTTGGGTCATGTCTTACTTCAAGTTCCCCAGAAGCAAACCCTAAGATGAAGATTTATGTGAAAGTGGTTGATAAAGGAAGTTCTGGGATTTCATAGTTTTACACCCAATAGTTACTAAAGGGGAGTAATTTCCCAGCACTACAGGGTGTCTGGGCAAAATGGTTCCAGTAGCTAAGAATATGCTTCCAGTTCTAGAAGAAAGAAGCTATTTCCATAGATTGGTTTCTAATGGGGAATTAATAGGGCCAAAAAATACAAACTTATTTAAGGCCAAATTTCTTACTAGAAAAGCTAATTTATATTAGGACTAATGATGGTTCAGTGTGCTCATTTAATTGTTCATTTAAAAAACACTTTGCTAACTTACTAGGAGAATAATGGCATCACAATTTGGTTTGATTTATAGTTTTTTGGGTTTGTTTTTTTTTTTTTTTTTTTTTTGCTTGTTTAGTAAGATTGCTATTTTCTTCTGTGAATTTTTTGCTTATATTTTTTGCCCACTTTTCTATTGTAATTTTGATGATTTTTCTTATCAAGTCACATGAAGTCAATATACAGTAGAAATATAACCATTTGGTCTATCATATCTATTGCAAATATTTTTCTACTTTGTCATCAGACTTTCAACTTCCTTACTGTGCTTTTAAAAAATTTGCCCACATGTTGGAAGGAAATATACACGAAAGTTTGGGGGCTGGGGGGTGGTGGTAAGAATTATACATAAACATAGTGAAAGGCCTGGAAGGAAATCTAGGCAGAGTGCCAAGGGTCTGCCATAGGTCACTTCAACTTCTGTGAGCCTAACCTTGTGGCTTAGGATGACAGATTTACCCAGTCCATATGGTGGGATTCATCCAGAAATGATGACAAGCAAGAATTTTTATTATCACTATGGACAGAATAAGCTGCTTAGCTCTAGACTCTATGATGTGATTTTTATTTATTTATTTAATATATTTTTTTGATAAATCTTTATTGTTCAGATTATTACAGATGTTCCTTTTTTTTAACCCCCATAGCTCCCCTCTACCTGGTTCCCTCCTCCATCCTGTGCCCTTACCCCCACCACTGTTTTCATCCATAGATGTAAGATTTTTGTCCAGTCTCTTCCCATACCCCTCACACCCCCTTCTCCCTGAGAATTGTCAGTCCATTCCCTTTCTATGCCCTTACTTCTATTCTATTCACCAGTTTATTCTGTTCATCAGATATTTCTATTGACTTAATTGTTATATTCACTGGTTGATAGGTATGTATTTGTTGTCACTTTGTTGTTCATAGTTTTTATCTTTATTTGTTTCTTCTTCCTCTTCTTAAAGAATGCCCTTCAACATTTCAAATAATCCTGGTTTGGTGGTGATGAACTCCTTTAGTTTTTTCTTGTCTGTGAAGTTCTTTATCTGACCATCAATTTTATATGATAGCTTTGCTGGGCAGAGTAATCTTGGTTGTAGGTTCTTGTTATTCATCCCTTTGAATATTTCTTGCCACTCCCTTCTGGCCTGCATGGTTTCTGTTGAGAAATCAGCTGACAGGCATATGGGTTCCCTCTTGTAGATAATTAACTGTTTTTCTCTTGCTGCTTTTAAGATTCTCTCTTTGTCTTTTGCTCTTGGCATTTTAATTATGATGTGTCTTGGTGTGGTCCTCTTTGGATTCCTTTTGTTTGGGATTCTCTGTGCTTCCTGGACTTGTAAGTCCATTTCTTTCACCAGGTAGGGGAAGTTTTCTGTCATTATTTCTTCAAATAGGTTTTCAATATCTTGCTCTCTCTCATTTTCTGGAACCCCTATAATACTGATGTTGGTACACTTGAAGTTGTCCCAGAGGCTCCTTACACTATCTTCATAATTTTGGATTCTTTTTTCTTTTTGCTTTTCCAGTTGGGTGTTTTTTGCTTCCTCATATTTCATATCTTTGACTTGATTCTTGCGATCCTCTCATCTGCTGTTGGATCTCTGTATATTATTCTTTTTTTAAAAAAATATATTTTATTGATTTTTCACAGAGAGGAAGAGAGAGGGATAGAGAGTTGGAAACATTGATGAGAGAGAAACATCAGCTGCCTCCTGCACACTCCCCCCTGGGGATGTGCTGGCAACCAAGGTACATGCCCTTGGCTGGAATCGAACCTGGGACCCTTGAGTCCGCAGGCCGACACTCTATCCACTGAGTCAAACCGGTCAGGGTTGTATATTATTCTTTATTTCAGTCAGTGTATGCTTAATTTCTGATTGGTCCTTTTCCATTTTTTGGGTATTCTCATTAAGATCCTTGAAGGTCTCACTTATTTCCTCGGAAGTTCATAGAAGATTCTTGAGTAGCTTTATAACTGTGGTTTTGAACTCTACATCCAGTCATCTGCTTTCCTCCATTTCTGTCATTTGTGATTTGTTTCTTTGTCTCCGCATTTTGGCTGCTTCCCTGTGGTGATAAGAGTGGCTTTCTGTGCTAGGCAGCTTGGGTGGGGTTGTAAATTGGGTGGGGTGGGGTCTCAGAGTCACTGGGGCAGAGCAACCCACAATGGCAGCCCCTCAGCCGGCTCTGCGGATTTTCCTGTCTCTCTTGGTGTCCCTGAGTCTCAGAGCTCTGCATCAGCGATCGCTGCAAACAGCTCTGCTAGAAGCCACTCGTCTTCTGCTCCATTGCCAGACAGCCCGCAAAGCATTCAGTGCAACTCCGGAGCTTGCAAACCCTTCCAAGCTGCCAACCCAGGTGCAGCCGCCGCTGCCGCCACCACCCTTTTGCGCACATCCGTACCTCTCTGTTTTGGCACCGAGAACTTCTACTTAGTCTCAATGCACTCCTTTCTTGCCTTCTAGTTGTAAAGCTTCCACTCCCTTGATTCTGGAGTATGGCCGTTTAGCTTTATTGTTGTAATTTTTAATTTGCTTGTGGGAGGCTGCTCATTAAGGTATATGCCTTATGCCACCATCTTGGTTCCTCTATGATATGATTTTTATCAGTCATCTCCATGCTTGCTTTATTTTTTGTTGTTTTTTTTTGTTTTGTTTTGTATGTCTGAGCTTTATTTAGTGCCAAGTCTCTAGGGCAGAAGTTAAAAAAACAACAACACACAACTGGAAGCAGTAATTGTACCTGTAATTGAAAGTAAATGTAAAACTGTCCAGCATGCTCTGTGCATAGGATTTATTAACAAGTGCTCTTGGTTCACTGGTAATTTAGGGGCCTGACACTTTTTTTTCCAAATGTATTGCTGCAAAAGAAATGACAATAATTATAGCTTCAAGATTAATTTAGTAATTTGTCAACATTTGTTTCCATCCAACAACCAGTAGAACACAACAAGAGATAGCTTCATTTTTAGCAACACAGCTGATGTTTTGTAGAAAACTATGTAAAAATCTTTGAAAACATATTAAAAGAAAAATGTTAATGAACCTGTTTTTCACAAGGTAATATCTGAGCAAATACATACAACCAAATATTACAGGATGATTATTTGTAATTAGATATGGACATTATTAACAACAAGGTAATTAAAATATATGACATCATAGAACATTCTATATTACCCAAATCATTGATATCCAAATATTAAACAGTAATATCAAAATTTGAGATTACTGAGTAGAGAAATAAATCAGGTTTAGTAAAGATTATGCTTCTTCATTATTTTTCATTCTGAAAGACTTATATAAAACAAATTGCTTTTTAATTACCTAAATCATAAATACAGATCATTTGTCTTTCTTCATTTTCATAGCCACTACAATATGATAGAATAATTCTAAATCATAAATGAATTATTTGTAAAATACTTGTCTTTAAACTAACACTGTGGGCTAGGTAGTGTTTTGTTCAATTAAAAAAATTTTTTTAGATTTACAAAGATTGATATTTAGATAGAGAAAGAGGAGAGGGAGAGAGAGATCAGTTGCCTCCCAGATGCACCCCAACCAGGGATTGAACTTGCAACCTGGGTATATGCTCTGACTGGGGACTGAACCAGAGCTTTTTGTAGATTTGTCAAAATTGATATTTAGAGAAGGAAAGGAAGAAAAGGAGAATTTTTTTATTTTACTTATTTATTTTTAATTATAACATGTACAATAAAGGGCAAAAATATGAAACTAACAAAATAAAGAATAGCTGAAGCAGAAGACTGTCTCCTGTCCTCTCCTAACTCCCAGAAGTAGCCACTATTCCATCGATATAGATCAGTTTTGTCAGTCCTTGAACTTCATTCTCACTGAGTCATATAGTACATAGTCTTTTTGTTTGACTTCTTTTGCTTAGCATTATAGCTGTGAAATCCATCCATGTTGTCATGTTTTTCACTTCTTAAACTATATAAATTCCTGTTAAAAAAATGAAAAACACCTTGATAATTAAGGCTAGAACCCCAACTCAAATTAGCTTAAGTAAAAAACCTTGATAATTAGACTAAATTGGAGAGTTGAAATAAGCTGAAATTCCATATCTGGATTGATTTGCTCTAAAAATACCACAATCTCAAGTTGTCAACAGAAACATAATGTTTTGCAATACCATAACAATTTTGAGTAATTCTACTTATAATTTTAGCAGTGTTCACTAGTCATTGACTATTAGAAGAGGTTGCATTTTCACCTCTAAACTAAAAGACAGATGAAAATTACATGAATAAATAAAATTTTCATCACATAAATTCATTGACTTGCCTGAGGCTATAAAAGCCAATTTAGGTCTAGCTGGTTCTGCTCAGTGGATAGATCAGCCTGCAGACTGAAGGGTCCCAGGTTTGATGCTGGTCAAGGGCACATGCCTGGATTGTGGGTTCAATCCCCAGTAGGGGATGTGAAGAGGGCAGCCAATCAAAGATTCTTTCTCATCATTGATGTTTCTATCTCTCTCTCCCTCTCTCTTCCTCTCTAAAATCAATAAAAATATATGCTAAAAAAAAAAGCCAATTTAGCTTGACCGATGTGATTCAGTGGTTAAGTGTCAACCTATGAACCAGGAGGTCATAGTTTGATTCCCAGTCAAGGCACATGTCCCATTGCAGTTTCGGGCTCGATCCTCAGTAGGGGATGTGCAGGAGGCAGCCAACTGATGATTCTCTCTCATCATTGATGTTTCTATCTCTCCTTCTCCCTTCCTCTCTAAAATCAATTAAAACATATTTTTTTAAAAAGGCAATTTAACTGCAGCCTCATTTAAGAAACAACTTCTATGGGTTGATGTCTGAGCAGCAATTTCTCTTATACCAACAACTCCAAGGCAGTTGATAAAAGAATAAGATATCCACCTGAGATAGTCAAAAGGTATTCATCTGTTCTGAAACACAGAACAAACTAAGGCCCTCCTGAGGTTTTGTTTTTTTTTTTTTTTAAATAAAAATGTGACCTCAAGATCTGGGACAAAGAGCTGCATGCGCAGATAAGAGAAATAAGAGCAACGAGCAAGGTTATCCAAGGTCGTCTGCAATCTGTAGAGGAATTGACTGGTGTAGTTAGCCCTCCGGATTTCCCTTCGGCCCTCTATTTGTTAGACAATAATTCCTGGTATTGAATTTCTCTGATGGCACGACTGAAAACAAAAACACTCCAGTAGGCTGCAGAAATCAAGCTGGTCACTGAAGCTCAAAGAACAATCTCTGTGAATACAGCCTCAAAATAAATCATTAATCTACTAATACATTCTGACCACACAGGATAGGTAATCAGTAAGGAAGTAATAAGTAGATAATAAGTGGTAGAACCCCAATCCACATTAGCTTAAGTAAAGCACACATACCTATATGAGAACTTCTTTAGGGGAAATATCTAGAAGAAATCTGGATCATAGGATGTATATGTTTTAGGTTTTCACAGCTCTTGCTATATTTTGCAGTGGTGTTTTTAATGCTTCATATTTCATTAGCATGAAGGTATGGACCTCTGCTTGACCCTGTCTTCAATGCCTTTAGAGATACCCTATGCTTTATGTCACTTCAATCATTCCCAAGGGACCTGCCCTGCAGCTAGACTACTTTCTGCTGGAAAAGGCGGAGCTTCTGAAACCCAGAGTAGTTGTGTCATGTATTTCCCACTGGGCTACTTCTTTACTGAAAGAGGAACTAGTTATAGCTGGAAATATACAACTTACCTAGGAGAGATTTTTGATTGAGATCTATTTTTATTATTAAAAATTTTTAATGTTGACATAATTGCAGATGCCCCCCTTCCTCATCTCTTTGTCCACCTCTACCCACCCCCTGCCTCCTCCTACTTGGCCTTCACTAAACTATTGTCTGTGTCCATGGGATATGCATATATGTCCTTTATTTTTAAATATTTATACTTTATTTTTTTTTATTGATTTCATAGAGGAAGGGAGAGGAAGAGAGAGACAGAAATATCAATGATGAGAGAGAATCATCTGTTGGCTGCCTCCTGCACACCCCCTACTGGGTATCAAGCCCGCAACTGCAATGGGGCAACCCGGGTATGTGCCCTTGACTGGAATCGAACCTGGGACTCTTCAGTCCACAGGCTGATGCTCTATCCCCTGACCTAATCCAGCTAGGGCTGCATGTATGTTACTTAGCTAATGCCTTCACCTTCTTTACCCAGAAAACTTAGGCCATAGTTGCAAACCCAAATGCCTATAGTCACTGTATAACACACTAGGAAGTGGGTAGGGACTTGGCTAGCCTATCCTGATAAAGATGGCAGCAGCTACTCAATGAGTAACAACAACTTTCACAAAACTCAATCTTGGGACTGAAAGAAAATTGACAGACACTTTAGGCAAAACTTCCCTTTACAATGAGGATAGTGAGGCTCAGGGAGGTTATTTCTCTTCTCAAAAACACAAAGCTAATGAGTGACGGAGTCCAGGGCTTTGGTACTGTGTTCTTCCCATCACTCTGTGGTACTCCCAGGTGATGGTTCATGTGTTTGTTCCACCTCTATCCCCGCAGGCCCACTCTACTCTCCTTGCTGTCCCACTCTGTGCCCTGGGTTGCCCCATCCAGGCTGTTCTCTGGACTTAGGTTGGCTTTGCCAATGGCAAGTACCAGCAAAGGAGAGGAGGGCAGGGAGGGCAGGAGAGAGGTGAGGTATTTCTTTCCCATTTCCTCTGTTCTCCAGGCAATGTTTTCTGCAGTGGCTGTATTTCTCCACAACTACTGGCTTCTGCCAACAGGCCTCTTCCCTGGAGCAGTTCTCACTGGCTCCCGATACACCTCTCCTCCCCTTTGCCTGTTTATATCTGGGGTGATATGTCTCCCCACTGTTGTGGGTCCCTGGGTGCTTCTCCATCCCTGGCTAATCCTACCTGCACCACTGTAGAAGTCCCTTCATTAACCCACCCAGGAAACTAATGTTCACCTGGATGAAAAGTTAATTGAGGGTGAAAAGTTAGTTTTGTACTTTTATTTTTTAATGGACAATGCTTTTCTATTTATATATGTATTTTTATTGATTTTAGAGAGAGGAAGGGAGAGAGGGAGAGAGAGGGGGACAGAGAGGAGAGAGAGAGAGAGAGAGGCATGGAGGAGAGAGGAGAAACATTGATGTGTGAGAGAAACATTGATTGGCTACCTCCTGCTCGTGCCCTGACCTGGGATCAAACCTGCAATCTGGTTATGTGCCCTGACTGGTAAACCCACCACCTTTCAGTAAATGGGATGATACTCAAATCAACTGGTCAGGGCTCTATTTATTTTACATTGTGCATGTAAAATATTCCTTGAAAATATTAAAAATCGATTTTCTAAGGTATATCCAAATGGTCAATGAACATATCAGAGGTGCTCAAGTTAATTAGTCATCAGGGAAATGCAAATTACAGATGCCATCAGAAGGCTAAAATGAAAAACACAGATAATGCTAAATGTTGGTGACACTGTGAAACATCTGGAACTCTCATGCGCTGCTGGTGGAAGTGTAAATTGGCACAACACCACTTTGGAAACAGTTTGGCAATATCAGCTAAAGCCAACTATATACATTCTCTAGGATCCAGCAATTGCTCTCTAGGTATACTCATAAGAAATGAGCATGCGTGTGCACCAAAGGACATATGCCACCATGCTCATTCATAGCACAGCTATTTGTAACAGCCAAAACAAAACAACTGAATTCCCAGCAATTGTAGCATGGATTGTGGGTTATTGACATTATGGAACTGAAAATCTTGACTGCAATAAAAGTGAATGATCTACAACTACATGCAACCATGTAAATATCACAAGTATGATGTTGAGTGAAAGAAGCCATACTCCCGAAGTGCGAACATAGGAAAAGTAATCTATGCTTTAAATGGTAGAGTTACCCATGCTGGAGGGTAGTGTCTGAGGAAGTTTAAGGAAGGGTTTGGGGGACTGGAATGTTCTGATTTTTGATCTGGGTGCTGGTTATAAGAATGCTCAGTTTGAGCCTAGCTGGTGTGGTTCAGTGGTTGAGCATCAACCTATGAATCAGGAGGTCACGATTCAATTCCTGGTCAGGGCACATGTTCGGGTTGTGGGCTCGATCCCTAGTGGGGGGCATGCAGCCAATTAATGAATCTCTCTCATCATTGATGTTTCTATCTCTCTCTCCCTCTCCCTTCCTCTCTGAAATAAAATAAAAATATATTTTAAAAAAGAATGCTCAGTTTGAGAAATTCAATAAACTATTATACTCTTGACTTATGTACTCTTCTTGATACTTCAATAAAACACTTTTCTCCTTCAAATCTATACTCCAGAGAACACCTGAATCAATGTGACATTAGTTTTCATTGGTGATGGGGTTCAGGTCATGCTAACCCAAAATATGGCACCTTGGCTTCTTGAATGAAGGAGTTCGAGAAAACTGTCATGTAAGAGGTGCCCTCCCCACACTTGGGTGAAAGCACATCCTTGTCTCTGAAGACAAAGGGATGTGGAGAAGAATCTGAGCACACAGGACTTGCTAGGTCTTCCCTGATGTACTATGCTTTATCTCCTATTCTTTAACCTGTCAAGTTCCTCAATGACTACCCATTCTTCATCAAACCTCACATAAAAACACTCAGGTCTAACTGTTTCTTCATTTTCTTATGAAGGCTCCTAGTATCACATAAAAATTATATTAAATAAATTCATATGCTTTTCTCCTGATAATCTGTCTCTGTCAGTTTAATTTTCTGAGTCAGCCAGGCACACTAGGGGTGTTGAGAAAAATGTTTCCCCACTGCTACATTGGCAAATTACTTAAAAACAGAGGCATCAAATTGTTTCCCTGACAAACATCTGGATACTTCAAATCTTGTGCTAAGTGTTGCTGCAAGCAAATGGCTGTGCTGGAACCAGTATGTTATTGGGAAACAATTTAGTTTCCACTTTTTATAAATTCTAAATGTCCACTGTCAGAATAAATGGGACCATTTGCACATTGTAAGTGCCTATACAGTTTCTGCTGTGTTTATTATATACAAACTAGAGGCCTGGTGCATGGATTTGTGCACTCGGCCTGCCTGCATCCTCTCTCAATCCAGGACCCCTCAGGAAATATTTCAGAGCCAGTTTCTGCCTGATCTCTGCAAGCCAGGTCAAGGGACCCATGTACCAGGCCTCTGGTATGCATATGAGATCTTTGGTTAATCTCTTCCCACCCTTCCCTCTCCCGCCTTCCCTCTGAGATTCATCCACCTGTTCCACGTTTCCATGCCTGCAGTTTCCACTCCCGCATTGAGTGTCTGCCCCCTGATGGTCAGTGCATGTCATAGCTACTGGCCAGTCGGCCAGTTGGCCAGTTGCTTAGGCTTTTATATATATAGATTGGTGAAGATGTGGGCTTATGTGTCTATTTTTTGAAGAAGTGTTGAGTGTTTGGTTTAAATATCTAGAATATTTCTGCCTAGAGCTGGGTCATCACTTAGACAGGAGGAAGACTAAGAAAGGTTGTGCTGGGCTTAGAATGAGGGGTGGGCAGTTACACCGAGGTTACAACAGTGCCATGGTTAGGTTCCCAATGGCAGAGTCGTGGTACAGAGGTAGCCATTGAGACATCTAATTTTGTCACAGAAAACTCTTAGAAATATTTAATCCAAGTCACAAATCAGCTACATGCCAACCATGTCCAATTTCAGAATCAGGAAAGGAGGAAAGGAAGGATAAGTCAACTTGCCTCAGGAACTATGCAGCTTCTGTAGAAAGGTCAGAAGATTATTGCAACCACAGGCATATGCCAACCTACACTGGGGTCCACTTTTTATAAGGCTAGAAGCAGAGCCACACAACAGCTCTGTCAAAGAGAGTAGTCATGGCTGTGGAAATGGGATGCAGCAGTTCATTGGAAGAACATTAACAACAACCACTAGAGCATTAATTAGAGCATTAATTAATGATAGAGCCTCATTATCTCACCCCCTGAATATTGGTGTGGCTTTCCCATACCCCCATTTGCAAGAGGACAAAGGCAAAGTAACAAAAGCAAGGAAGGAGAGGAAGGACAAGAGGAATATATTGGAGGATGTACTAATTGCATTTTCACTGACTGAAAATTAAGAGAAATGTTTGCCTGTTAAATAATCTCAATCATTTAAGTGTAAAGAGAAATATAGTAGCATGCACACAAGTAACTAATGGTTATTTTAACTTTTAGTCAGCTAGAAAAGGAGGGAGGAGAGAAAAATAGCCCTAAAAAACCTATAATTGTTACATGGGAGTGTCTTATTGTGGCAGGATAGTAAGAAGCTAGGAAAATTCCTTGGCAAGTGGAATAAGAGAAACTGAGACAAAACAATGAAACAAGGCTAAAAATTTGAGCAATTTACAGTCAGCTAATGAAGCACAAGGTTTTATCTTTCCTAACCAAGAACATTTAGGAGCAAATGGCTTACACATTCCAGACTGTCCTGGGGCAAACCAGCCTCCGACCTGGTGCCTCTTTAATGACATTCTTGGGAAATAAAACTAATCAGAAAATACCTCCTGATCCCTCTGTATGCATATTTTGATGAATCAACATATTGAAGGACACAACTGAAAAGCTAATAAACGTTCTGTTAAGACCCTCCCCTGAGACCTCTCCTAGGATTTTGCCAGCCAAAAAAAGATAAACCTCAAGATAAAAAATGCACAGCACACTCTTGCTAGAGCATGCCTACACCTTGTATCTCTGCTCTTTTTCACCTAAGCTCTAAGGGTGCACACAAGACTTGCAACCAGGGAAGCAGCAGGCAGCAGCAGCTTGTCCTGAGCTAACCTCCTGAACATAACTCCCTTTTTCTCTGATGTCCTAATGACCTCACTTCTGTCTCTGTAACGTTTATTTCTCAGAAAACCAAAGCAGCCCTGCCTAGGCTCTCTCCTGTTGATTCTTCTACCATAAGCCCTCCCTTTGTTACACTGTCCCCAGCTTTAATAAACATATTCTCAAAATCTCTTGGACTTACATTGTAAAATCTTTCCTGCAAAAACTCAAGAACCACACACAACCAGAGGGCCCAAGGCAGACTTGCTCTGGGCCCAAACTCCGTCTGGTAACATCCTATATGATAAAAGGGTAATATGCAAATTAACCCTAACAGCAGAACCACTGGGAATGACTGGTCACTATGACACACACTGACCACCAGAGGGCAGACGCTTAATGCAGGAGCTGCCCCCTGGTGGTCAGTGCACTCCCACAGGGGGAGCTCTGCTCAGCCACAAGCCATGCTGCCAGCTGTCAGCACAGCAGTGGTGGCGGGAGCCTCTCCTGCCTCCTCAGCAGCACTAAGGATGTCTGGCTGCCAGCTTAGGTCCAATCCCCCGGGGAGCGGGCCTAAGCCAGCAGGTGGACATCCCCTGAGGAGTCCCAGAGTGTGAGAGGGCACAGGCTGGGCTGAGGGAACCCCTGAGTACACAAATTTTTGTGCACCGGGCCTCTAGTTATTAGATATTAATCTAGAAAATAAAGATTCACAAATCCAATCATTCTTTAAATGCAACTTGCTTAGTAGATGAAGAATCTTTTGGTATGTGAATACTCCACAGCTTGCATTGTAGTACTACTAGCAGTCTTTTAGGATAGCAATTTTAAGAAATTCTTTCAGAAGGAAAAATTGAGATCCTGAGTGATTTTATATAAAATGCTTCACCAAAAACATACATTGAACTATTTGGAAGTAAGTAGCAGCATTTGCATAAAGATGTGGACTTAAGTATTTTAAACCTTTAGTGGAATATTTACAAGTCATATTTTTTACCCCACTTTCTAACTAAAACTCAAAACTTTAATTTCCTCCCTTGACATTTGTTTTCAGGGGTTGCTCATTCATTAAATTTGTAGAGAAGTGTCTGAGGTTGTTGTTAGAAGGGTATTAACATCATGTGGCAAGAAAGGTGACCTTTGAAATTCCTGTTTGACTAAATTTCTGAAGACAAGAAGGAGAGACAGTATCATGTATCTTTGTCAATTTAATTTGCTGACTGCTAGTGGTTTCTGCCAGGAAATTGTTATATTGTTCTCAGGAACCTTGAAAGGGAGAGTGTGACTCAGACATTGGCCTCCCACGTGGGGCACTCGAGTCTTAGCTTCCAGACAGAGGAGACAGAGCAGACATTTAAACGCTCTGAAACTATTTTCAGAAGCCAAACTTTTTTTTCTAGCAATGAAAAACTCAAAAAGCTAGGATTTTAAAACAATTTTGAAAATAAAATACACTCATAGTGATAACAGTCATATATGATCTATACATTTAGTATTTTCATGTAATTCTCACTATTTTTTCTTGTCCATTTTCTTAAAATGTGTAATATTGGTAGCTGTGGCATGTACTCAATTCTGTATGGTTTTATTTTCCCCCAAAACATTTTTTTTTTTTTTACTGCATAGTCATCATAGCCATTATTTTAAATGGCTGTGTAAAACTCCATTGAGTGGATTACCAGAATTTATTGAGTAGGTGCTCCATTTAGGACAGCTGTTCTCAACCTGTGGGTCGAGACCCCTTTGGCAGTCGAACAACCCTTTCACAGGGGTCGCCTAAATACCTACATATCAGATATTTACATTACGATTCATAACAGTAGCAACATTACAGTTATGAAGGAGCAATGAAAATAATTTTATGGTTGGGTCACAACATGAGGAACTGCATTAAAGGGCTGCGGTATTGGGAAGGTTGAGAACCACTGGGCCAGAGGGAAATAAATCCCAAAGAAAAGTTCTCATTGGAACCAGCTGGGCTCACCCCTCCCCACCAAGGACTGGTGAGCACTGAGTAGGGTGAGTGGAAAATTAATCACATTATCTGTATCCTGTTGCCTTTTTAAAGTTTTCATTTACTGATTTTAGAGAGTGAGAGCAAGGGAGAGAGAAAGGAACATTAATTTGTTGTTCCACTTATTTATGCATTTATTGGTTGATGCTTATATGTGCCCTGACCATAGATTGAACCCACACCTTTGCGTATCGAGACGATGCTCTACCCAACTGAACTATCCAGCTAGAGCCTGGCCTGTAAGCTTTATATCACACCCTTAAAGGCCTTGCATGACAATGAATCAAAGGATGAGTGCCCAGCCCAGAGCAGCTTCCTTCCAGCCCCTAGCAGCCACCATCCCCGACTGTCTCCATAGTTTTGCCTTTCCCAGAATGTTATATAGTTACAACCAAACAGCATGCAGCCTTTTCAGTTGGCTGCTTTAACCAAGTAATTTTGTTCCTCCAGGTCTTTTCATAGCTTGGCAGCTCATTTCTTTTTAGTGCTGAATAATATTCCATTGTCTGGATGTACCACTGTATGTTTACCCATTAAGTTTATGTAATCATTCTAAATGAAGGGCCTCTTGATTGTGTCCAAGTTTTGGCAACTGTGAATAAAGCTGCTATAAACATCTGTATGCAGGTTTGTGTGGACCCATTTTCAACTCTTTTGGGTAAATGCCAAGGAATGTGATTGCTGTGTCGTGTGATAAGAATATGTTTAGTTTTGTGAGGAATTGCCAAACTGTCCTCCAAAGTGGCTGTACCATTCTGCATCCCACCAGCAATCAGGAGAGCTCCTATTGCTCCACATCCTCGCCAGCATTTGGTGTTGCCGGGGTTCTACATCGTGGTCATTTTCATAGGTGCGAAATGGTATCCCCTTTAGAATTTTTTTTTGCATTTCTCCGATGATATGTGATGTAGAGCATCTTTGCATATGCTTATCTGCCATCTGCACATCTCTTGTGGTGAGGTGTCTGTTTAGGTCTTTGGCTGTTTTTAAATCAGATTCAGCCTGACTTTTAGTGTCTCACCCTCTTTGGCCATGTCTGTGGACTAGAATCGCCAAATGCAAAGATGCTGTTGTGGGATGTGTTTCCCGGATGAAGGCGCCCTTGACTCTCTGAATTGCTCCTCTGGGCAGCTGTCAGAGAAGTTCCTTCCATTATTCCTCCTCCTAAAATGAGCACCCTCAGATATTCCCATCATGGATGGAGATTTATTCCTGCATTTGCCCTGCCTTTTCACCTGCACTGTCTCTCCCCCCTCTCCCGCCCTCAAACCATTGCCCCCGGCCCCCAGCCTATCCTCACCTCAGCTGCCCAAGTGATGATGCTGAAAAGGAATTCATATTGTATCATTCCTCTGTCAAAACCCCACAGCGGCCCATTCCTGGCCACCCCGGCCTGTAGCTGCAGCTCTAATGGGTCAGGCTCATTCCCATCCCAAGGGTGTGCACATGCCATGCCCTCTGTCTGAATGCCTCTTTTCCCAAGAGGTGCAAATGGCTCCCTCTCCTCTTTCTCCAGACCCAGCTCATTTAAAGCTGCAGCTTCCAACCTTACCCCACCTCGCTCTTTGCCCTGCTTTGTCCTTTCCACCCCACTTATCACCATCTAACATCTTCAGTATTTTGCATATTTATTCATCTCCTGTTTCATACAACTACATTACAAACTTCTTCAAGGTAAAAGGTCTTTCTGTGGGAGTATCACTGCTATTCTCCCAGCATCAAGAATAGAGCTCAACTGTTTCAAGATTCCAAGAAATATTTGTTAAATGAATGAGTATTTTTAAACAAGTGATTTAGTTGTTATTCTGACACTGCCATTGGTCTTATCTTACTAAGAAACACGTTAAACTGGCCCTCAGAATCCACACTATCGAATGACCTTTAAAGTGAGAGTTCCATAGCAGATGCTCTTTCAAAAATGGAACGTTGTTGGGTATAACCCCAAATCCAACCAGAGTAAGGCACAGCCTATTTCATAAGAAATAACATTTTTGCAAGCTCTCATTTTTTGCTCTGACTTGCTTGGGACGGCTGTGTATATCTGCAATGAATCATCTCAAGCCATGAGAGTTTATTCTGAAAGCATTCATAGGAAATACATGTCCCTCATTTCTCTTTTCTCTAGGAGAATTGAAACAGAGGCCAGTTTACCAGAAGTTAGGAGGCAACTCCATGGCTGTGTTCGCAGAGGTGTCCATCCCCAGCTCTATTCTCCCCCAGTGTAGAGCTCCCCAGTGAGAGCACTCGGTCTGGGACACTATAACGAAGTGTTGGAATCAAAATCAAGTCAACCTGAGATAGTATCACTATTTTCCTTTGAAAGGACAACAACAGAGGTTTATAAGAGGAGAAGTTTCAAAAAACCTGGGCAGATCCCTGTGGCCTACACTGGGTGCCCAGCCCACCTCCTTCTAGGTCCCTATTTCATGCCCATTGGCCTCGTTTCCAGTTGGCACTCACTTCATTTCCTTGCGACATGCCAGAAACACTAGGGGAATCAAGAGCCCTCTGAAGCAGCCCTCAGAATAGAGTTACAGTAGGTTGGTGTGTAAATAAGCCAAATCCTTTGTCTCTGAGGTGTGTTCTGCAAAGGGCTGAGCTCCAGCTGCCCCCTGAGGAAGCGGTCTCATCACTCAGCTTTGATTGGCAGTCCTCCCACGCTGCATCACTTCCCTGCTCCCTCACCTTCCCTTCCCCCGTAACCTCTTTGCACTTCAGTGCTTATTCTAGGATCACGTCTGAAGAAATACACGCTGCGATCCTATTGATTTCAAAAGGGCAGCAATATGTGCCCAGACACTGCTGTCAGGGGACACTTCCATCTAAAACCTTTTCCTTGTCACTTTCCATCTCCTTTCTCTCCTTTTTCTTCTTCTCTCCTGCCTTTAAAAAGTATCTTTATTTTTTTTCAATTACAGTGTGCTTGTGATATGATTTTGTATTATTTTCAGGTGTACAGGATAGTGGTTAGATAATCACATACTTTGCAAAGTGTTCCCCCTGATATTTCCAGTACCGACCTGGCACAATACATAGTTCTTAAAATATTATTGACAATATTTCCTATGTTGTATTTTATACCCCCCGAGATAATTTTGTAACTACCAATCTAGACTTTTCATTCCTTTCACCCTTTTCACCCACTCCTCCAACACCCCTCCCCTCTGGCAACCATTAATCTGTTCTCTGTATTTATGAATCTGTTTCTGTTTTGTTTGTTTATTTATATTGTAAAGTGATATGATATTTGTCTTTCAATGACTGAATTATTTCACTTAGCATAATTGCCTTTAAGTCTATTCATGCTGTTGAAAATGGTAGATTTCTTTCTTTTTTATGGCTGAGTAATATTCCATTATATATATGTATAAAGACAATTAAAAAATTATCTTTATGTTGAAAGTATTCAGATGTGCCTCTTTTCCTTCCCATTGACCCTCTTCACCCCATAGCCAGGCCATCACCACACTATTGTCTGTGTCCATGAGCTATAGGCATGTAAATTCCCCAGTTAATCTCTCCTCACTCCCCGCTACCCACATCTTCCCTCTGAGATTCCTCTTGTCTATTGATGGGCACTTGGGCTGCATCTATATCTTGGCTATTGTAAATAATGCTGCAAAAAACACAGGGGTGTTTATATATTCTTTTGAATTAGTGTTCTGGGTTTCTTCGGATATACACCCAGAAGAGGAATTGCTGACAGTTTCATTTTGAATTTTTTGAGGAAACTCCATACAGTTCTCCACATGGCTGCACCAGCCTGCATTCCCACCAGCAGTGCACAAGGGTTTCCTTTCCCCCACATCCGTGCCAACACTTGTTTGTTCATTTATTGATGATTGCCATTTTGACAGGCATGAGGTGATATCTTGTTGTGGTTTTAATTTGCATTTCTCTGACAATTAGTGATGTTGAATATTTTTTCATTTGTCTATTGGAAAATTGTATGTCCTCTTTGGAGAAGTGTCTATTCAGGTCCTCTGCCCATTTTTAAATGAGATTTGTTTTTTATGTTTTGGGTATTAAGTTGTATGAGTTCTTTATAAATTATGGATATTAACATTATGGAATGTATTATCGGTAAATATGTTCCCCCATTCAGTCGGTTGCCTTTTCATTTTGTTATATATTTCTTTGCTGTAGAAAACCTTTCTAGTTTGATATAGTCCTATTTGTTTATTTTTTTTTATTTTGTTTCCCTTGCCTGAGGAGATATAGCAGAAAAAAATATTGCTATGAGAATTCTCAGAACTTTCACTGCATGCTTTTTTTGAAAGATATATATATATATATTATTGATTTCTTACAGAGAGGAAGGGAGAGGGATAGAAAGCTAGAAACATCGATGGGAGAGAAACATCAATCAGCTGCCTCCTGTACACCTCCTACTGGGGCTGTGTCCACAACCAAGGTACATGCCCTTGACCGGAATCGAACCTGGGACCTTTCAGTTCGCAGGCCGATGCTCCATCCACTGAGCCAAACTGATCAGGGCCACTGCATGCTTTCTTCTAGGAATTTTATGGTTATGAGTATTGCATTGAAATATTCATTCATTTTGAATTTATTCTCATTTATTCTTCTTATATTGTATAAGAAGGTGGACTAGTTTTATTTTTTGCATGTATCTATCCAATTTTTCCAACACCATTTATTGAATAGACTGTCTTTACCTCATTGTATGTTCATGCTTCTTTGGCAAATAATTGGCCATATAGGTGTGGGTTTATTTCTGGACTCTATATTACTAGAATATTCCATTGATCTCTATGACTGTATTTATGCCAGTGTTATACTGTTTTGATTACTATAGCCTAGTAATATAGCTTGAGATCAAGTAGCATGATATCTCCAACTTTGTTTTTTTTTCTCAAGTTGCTGTGTCTATTCAGAGACTTTTGTGGTTCCATATAAATGTTTGGATAATTTGTTCTAGTACTGTAAAAAACACTATTGATATTTTGATAGAAATTGTATTGAATGTATAGATTGCTTTCAGTAGTAGGGATATTTTAGCAATGTTAATTATTCCTATCAATGAGCATGGTATAAGCTTTCATTCATTTATATCTTCTTCAATTTCTCTCTTCCATGTCTTAAAATTTTCCAAGTACAAGTCTTTTACCTCCTTGGTTAAATTTATTCCTAGGTATTTTTTGATGCAGCTGTAAATGGAATTTTCTTAGTTCCCCTTTCTGATAGTTCATTACTGGTATATAAAAATACAACTGAGCCCAGCCAATGTGCTCAGTAGTTGAGCATTGACCTATGAACTAGGAGGTCATGGTTCAATTCCTGGTCAGGGCACATGCCAGGTTGTGGGCTTGATACCCAGTTGGGGTGTGCAGGAGGCAGCTAACCAATGATTCTCTCTCATCATTGGTGTTTCTATATCTCTCTCCCTCTCCCTTTCTCTCTGAAATCAACAAAAATATAAAATAAAATAAAAATGCAACTGATTTCTGGATATTTATTTTGTATCCTGCTACCTTACTGAATTCATTTATTAGTTCTAGTGGGTTTTTTTTTGTTTTTTTTTGTTTTTTTTGGTGAACTCTTTGTTCTTTACATACAGTATCCTGTCATCTGCAAATAACAGTTTTACTTCTTTTCCAATTTGAATGCCTTTTACTTCTTTTTCTTATCTAATTGCTGTGGCTAGGACCTTTAGTACTATCTAAACTAATAAAAGCGGAATAGTAAAATTAACCGTTTCTCCGGGACGCCCACAGCCAATCAGAACGGCTGTATGCAAATTAGCCCAGCCAACATGGCGGCCGCCACTCACAGACCTGAGTAAACATTTAGGCAGCGTCGTGCAGCAGGAGCGAGAGTGAAACTACCTGCTTGCTGGCTCCTTACCCTTTGTTTGGCCTGAAGCAAAAATGCACATTTGCAACAATTAAGTGTAACAATTGTTTCATTATAGAAGCCGAGAGGTGTGGTGGCCGCTCCACTCGCGGACCTGAGTAAACGTTTAGGCAGCGTCCTTTGCAGCAGGAGCGAGAGCGAAACTATCTGCTTGCTGGCTCCTTAGCCTTTGTTTGGCCTGAAGCAAAAACGCACATTTGCAACAATTAAGTGTAACAATTGTTTCATTATAGAAGCTGCGAGGTGAGGCAGAGAGGAGGATTTGTTAGTAAAAGGCTGCCTTAAAGGAACAGCATCAATTATAGGAGCGTCCAGCCGGCCTTGCTGGGATGTTGGGCAATGGGAGCTGTGGGCAGCTTTAAAGCCCCTCACCCAGG
>PVJC01020764.1:0-28875 GCA_004026665.1 Murina feae
TGTGAGCTGTGTGAGTGTGGGTGTGGGTGGTAAAGAACTTGGAAGCAGGAGCTGTCAGGCAAGTCCATGTGCTGCCTCTGATTGACTGTGCACTGGGCTGATGACACCTCCTAGTACTGCTATAGTGTCATGGGGCAAGCCCTGTCCTAAACTCCCTGTCTTGATTCACTCATTTAAACCTGACCACACCCACTGAGATAGATTAGACTTCATTATTCCATTTTATAGCTAAGAATATTGGGGCCTAGTGTGATTAATTACCTGTACAAAAGGCACTCCAATAGTAAGTGTACGAGCTAGGGTTTGAATAGAAGGAGTCTGCCTTCCCAGTTGGGACCTTTAACGACCACTGGAGTTTATTGCTTCTACTTGACTATGCTTCTGGGGCTGGGGCAATTGGTGAGTGGATCCATGTGGGGTGCAGGGAAGGCTGCCAAGAGGACAGGAAGAACCCCAACGGTTTCCTTCTTCAGTCATCTTTGACAAAGGCTGGTCTGGCAAAAGTTGCCCACTGACTTGTATTTCCTTCCGTCAATCAATAGGGTCGCTGAGGCCAAGAACCTTGTCTGGTTAACTTTGTGTGTTTTGTGCCTAGCATAGCACTGGCTCATAGTAGGGACTAAATTAATAGTAATTGTTACTGTTGTTTGCTCTTGATGCAACTCTGGACACGTATTCGCTCTTTGGGGCTAGCATTTGACCTAACACACATAGTTCTAGAAAATTTATATTGAGATAGATTGTGACCCACATATGAACCTCTGGGTCCCGTGTCTGTGGGATCATTTCTGAGCTCGGACAATGCGAGGTGGAGACTCCTGCAGCACTTTTCTCACGCTGAGTCGGAAGTTCTGTTAGTCGGCCTCACCCCTCTCACAGATCTGCCTCCACCTTGGAAACTAGCTTCAACGTGTCCCTGCAGTTGCCAATATGGAGAAAACCTTGATGTTCCGCAGGAATAATGATCAGGGCCGTTCACGGGTCACTTACTACATCCCCCAGGAGCTCCTGCAGAAGAGCGGGGCTGGCAGGGCTTTTCCCGGCCGTCTACCCAGCACTCACAGCTCCACGGCGTGGAGAACCGGGTCTCAGGGCCTCCAGTCTCCGACCCAGGGAAGTTCAGCTGATTGAGTCCTGCTCCCGGCCATGGACGCTCATGCTAGGCTCGGGGTGAGGATGGGGCTGTGGGGAGGAGAGGCCCAGCCCATAGAAACAGGTGAGAGAATCGTGGTGTCGGATGAAGAAACTATTTTGAAGGGAAACCAGATCTCCCAGCTGGGGGGCAGAGCAGTGGAGATGTTAGCCACGTGCCTTTCACCCATTCAGCAGGTGTTCATTGTCTTGTTTGAGCAACGGGGGTGGACACAGAAACCACCAAGATGGACAGGATTGCTTGGGTGTAGGGGTGAGACACGTGTGGGAATCCTGCTCCTCCATAGTTCACTGGGTGAACTCGGGTGAGCCAATAACTTCTCTACTACCACGATTTTCATCCGCAAAATGGAGATGACAGCACCTCCCTCACGGGTTTATTGGAGAATTAACTGGGATAAAATGTGTAAAGGGCTTAGCACAGACCCTGGCACGCAATCTGTGGTCAGGAAGTGTGAGATAAGGTCTTTCTCCTTGGACCACTTCTCGGTCCATTGGGGACCTCAGCCTGGGATGACCAAGCCAGGGAGAGGGAGCTTGGCGATGCCCCAGGACAAGCAGGCAGGGCTGCCTCTGCACTTCCCTGCAGTCTCCTCTATACAGGGATTTCTTCAGATTGGGAATTTCCCACTGATCAATAACTCCCACTTCCCTGTACTCTCTGCCTCCAGATGCGTGTCATCCTGGTTAAAATGTGGAAGGGGCGAGTGTGTGGTAGGGGCCACTTGCCGCTGTCGGCCGCGCTGCTAACTTTCAGGCCTGTGTCTCACCTTGGAGAGGCAGCTAGAATGTCTGAAACGTGTGTATGGGTATGTGTGCATGTGTGTGTGTGTGCACGTGTGCGCGCCCAGATCAGACAACGGTCATCTCTCAGTCCTGCATGCATCGGGTACCCCACGCGATGTGGGGTAAGAGAATGTCTGGAGGAAAAGTGACATCATGGGAAGACTTCGCCCGCCTTCAAAGAATCCCCCCACAGGCTAAGATACCATGGGGAAAGCCAATTCCCACCCTTTCTCGAAGAAATTGGAATAAAATGATAACAGTAGATAGTCGTCCCTCAGAGCCAGACTCTTTAACTTAATCCTTACGATTACCTGTGAGGTCGGGTCTTACTTTCAAAGTTCTACAGATAAGGAAACACAGGCAAAGGACATTAAGCAGCTTTCCCAAGTTCACAAAGCCAGTGAGTGGGCAGAAGTGGGGTGAAAACTCAGGCAGCCTGACTAGCGTCTTCTCTCCTGTCAGCACCTCTCAGAGTCCACACGAGAGAGCAGGATGCTGACAGGTCATCCGCAAGCGGTCCCTGAGCCGGTTGTGGCCAGAACTGTCCAGCCCCTCGCCCCAGCAGGCTCTGGGGGAGGGCACTGCTCAGTTCTTCCTCAAAAGGGGGAGTCAAAAAGAGATGGGGCCCTGGCAGCGCCTTTCAGCTTCCTCTAGGCCTTGTGGGGTTGGCAGGATGTGGCCGGGGGAGCATTCTTTATCCTCCCTGGGGATTTGTGACCTGTTTCCTGCCTCTGTGTCTGAGGTCTGTGTCAGAGATTATCACTGTGGGGCTGAAAACTGTAGCTTCTCTTCCTCACTCCCTCCTCTCTCTTCACTGACCTCTCGGTTCCTGGGCTGGTTCAAGTCCCTGCTGATGTGGGAGAAAGTCTAAGAACAGCCTGGCTCCCTGTGGCTGACACCCCCTCAGTGGGAGCTGCCAGGACTCTCCCAGGACCTGGGGATCTGATCTGCTATACTTCCGGGCCAGCATCCGATGCCCCAAACCAGTAACGCGCCCCCCCCCCCCCCCGCCCCCGAGACTTTAGACCTGGAATGCAGGCACATTGGGTTTCATCCTTGGCTGCTAATGACTGTGCCATCTTGCCCTTGTTTCCTGCCAGGAGCTCCTGGTATCCTGGGCAGCCCAGGGTCCACAGAATAGGGTTCTCTCCCCCCATCCCCATGGCCATCTCTGGACATTGCCTTTGGGCTTAAGGGTTCATCTGCCCTCACTTCCTTTAATGGCTAAAAACAGTTTTTAGAAAACCCATTGGGCTTCATGATCCAGTGACAAGTGCAGGACAGACCCAGCAGGGTGGGTGTGACTCTTTTGGTGACTGTGAGAGGCATTTTGCGTGTGGTTGTTTTTATGTGTATGGAGCTAAAGCTATGTGTTCTCTCTGTGTGATTCTGTGTGTGTGTGTGTGTGTGTGTGTGAGAGAGAGAGAGAGAGAGAGAGAGAGAGAGAGAGAGAGAGAGAGAGAGAGAAAGAGAGAGAGGTGGGGGAGGGAATATGAATGAGAGGACTGGCTCCTTGGGAGACACTCTACATAAGAAATGAGTCTCTCTCTCTCTGTCTCTCTCTCTCTCTTCCTCCCTTCCTCCCTTCCTCCTCCCTCTCCCTCCTGCATCCCTCTTTGCTTCTCCTCTCTTCCTTGCAATGTGCACGTTTACGTGTGTAATCTATACCTCTTTGTGTTTTCCTGGAAACTTGGAGTGTGACTCATTGGGTGGGATTGTGTCTCTGCTTTAGATATGACACATCTATGTATGCGTGCGTTGGCATGTCTGTGCACGTGTGTGGGCATGCCCATCAGTTCAGTGCCTGTCTCTCTGACTCATGGTGTCATGAAGCACAGAGATGCCAACGTCTGGGGGTGTGACACACCATGCCAGACCCCAACTCCCTTCACCCAACAACGCTCCCGACTGCCCCCCGAATGGCAAAGTTGTTTCTTTGAAACGCTTCCAGCACCTGGCTTAATAGACCTTCCTGTGAGCATATTCCCAGTTCCGCACTGCTCCCCAGTGACTGGGGACCTTTTGTCAAGCACATATGAAATTAAGTGAAATAAAAATCATATTAAAAATTATTACCATCTAACAGCCATTAGTCTGCACACCGCTGTCAGCCTGTGATGGATTCCTCACTTACTTCAATGAATGTTCTAACGACAGTGATAAAATCACTCAGAAAAAATAGAATAAACTGTTAACCCTCTCCCCATCCACACTTGTTTTTCTTGGAGAAAAATACAATCAGGGACCTTGGCAGGAGGGGTTGAGCCACATGTGGCTCTTTAGACAGAGAAGGAGCTGGGGGCGGGTCCTGGGCTTCAACCTGAAGTTTTGGGTGAGAATTTTGCTCCAGACTCTAGACTGCAGCTCTACCCTCTGAGCTCCAAGCTGAGATTCGAGGTCTGGATACTCTCCGAGCTTATTCCTGAGCCACGTCAGGTAGGGCCTAGTTCTTGTGTTTCAGACTCTGAACTAGGTTAATTTACTTTAAAAGATTTATTAAGCATCTATATCGGATAGAAAGGCCCAGGTAAACAATAATATGAATCTGAGCTGAGACAGCAGCCACGGGAATGGGGAGAATGGGCAGCATGGGGAGAAAGGAAGAGGGGCCGGGACCAGCTAATGGCTTTTCTTTGCAGTGTTGTTGTGGCTGTTCAAGGAGAAGTGAGTGGAGGCTGGGGGACATTAATCACTGAGATAGGGAGCGGAGGGAAGAGTTTGGTGTTGAGTTCATTGAGTTTGGGGAGCCCTGATGCCCAGGCAGCCATGGAGAAGGCTGCTGACTCCTGGGTCTGCAGCCCCAGACGAAGTTTGCGTTGGAGAAACAGATTGGGGCATCCTTGGGTCTCAGGTCAGGGGAGAAGCCAGGGAGTGGATGAGGCCATCCAGGGAGTGTATGGAGAGAGGAGAGTCCCAAAGACAGCACCTTGAGGACAACCAGCCATTGAGAAAGTGCCAGAAGGAGACAGTGAAAGAGTGGCTGGGAGGAGGGAGGAGTACAGGAAGGCGGGGTGTCTTAGAGTCCCAGGGGGGAGTGTTTCAAGAACCAGTAAGTGGTTGGTAAAGAGAAATGTTGCAAAAAATCAGATGGGAACCGATCAGTGTTAATGAAATGCTAATGACCATATGGAGGTCACAGGTCACTGGGTTCAGAGGTGCGAGGGGAGGGAGGGGAGTCAGACACAGATATACACTCACATGCAGACCCCTCTTCCCAAAGGAGAGTTCCCGACAGCCATTTGCTCTGGAGGAGATGGATGAGACTCAGTTTACCTGAACACAGTGGGGTGGACTGTGGACCTCCCAGAGCTCTCTGCTGCGATCCGAGGCCCCGGCTAACTTTCTTCCTGTCTGCTAGGCCCTGCTGGGCCTGGAGGAGACTTCCTGGTGTCAGCTGGTGATCCTCAGATGAAGACATGTGAGAGAGGAGCCCCATGGCTCACAGGTTCTGCTAGTTCCTCTGGACGGTGAGCTCCAGGCTCCGTGGGTGAGAACCATGGGCCTCGAGGAAGCCAGCTGGGCGTGAAAGATGATTCCATGGGTTTCTTATCACCAGCCCGCGGGACTTGAGCCAGCTTCTTCTGAGCTGCCATTTGCTCATATAAAGTGAAGATGATGATGATGCATCTCCAAGTGAGGAAGGACACGGAGAGTGACCGGCAGTGGTCGCTCAGTGGGTGCAGCTAATATTATTGCAAGCGGTCCTTTTGTCCGAAGCTTCTGTTGCGTCCCTCTCATGCCCAGAAACATGTCTCCTGTGCATTTCTCTGCTCCGTGTAGCTGGTAGCTTGGCTCAAGGACTGAAGTCTTTTGTGAAGTGCTGAGCAAGGAGGCAATGGGGCGGGGGAGGAGCGGGGAGAGGCTGGTGTCCCTTCTAGAAGGCGAGATCCCTGGAAAGACAGGCTCGTAGCATGTCACGGCTCTCAGACATGCAGGCCTCAGCCTGTTCCCTGATGCTCAGTGAGGACCTGCTCCCTGAGCAGCGCCCTCTGCCCACACTTACTGCTGCGCATCCTTGCATTTCAGACCTGAGGGCACCCCCACCACTCTCTAGTTGAGAGGAGCTTGCTCCCTGGCTTTGGGCAAAAGACGAGGCCTTTCTCCACAGCAGCCTCTGGCCTGTGACTCACAGGGACAGGAAACCTTTTGCATTTGTGTCCTGGGGCTGCTGTGACAAAGTACCACACATTTGGTGGCTTAACAATAGAAATATATCCTTGCCCAGCACGGGAGGCCAGAGGTCTGGGATCCAGGAGGCTCCTCCCCGCTTCTGTGGTGTCTGGAAGCCCCTGACACTCCTGGGCTTGCAGCTGCATCTCTCGCATCTCTGCCTCTGTCATCACCTGGCATTTGTCTGTTCTCTCCTATAAGCACACGGGGAAGATTGGATTAGGGCCCATCCTAGTGCAGTGTGACTCGCTTTAGCTTGATTACATCTGCAATGTCCTGTTGAGGACAAGGGGTTATGGTCAGAGGGAGGCAAGTACAAGGGGCAAACTTGACCCCTTGGGAAGCAGAGTTGGGTTCATACAGCCTGGGATAGGAAGGCCAGGCTCCTACCACTCCCCCAAGAACCAGCTGAGCACTGAGGCTTGCTTTCCATTTCAGAAGGAATGGTCAGAACTGTGAGCCCAGCGTTGGGATGAAGCTGTCACTTTTGGCTCAAAAATGCTGCCACACAGAGATAATAGCCTCACTCAAGACTTTGGCCCAAGCACTCCTGGTGGTGTGTCTTGGAATGAGTCTGGGGTTCAGTAATTCAGAGACTGTTCTAGGATAAAGTTTCATGAGCAGAGCTCACTCATTCATTCATCAGCTATTTCCTGTAGGCCTACTGTGTGCCAGCGATTGCACCTGGTACAGTGGATTAGTCTCATGGAGCCAAGACATTGATCAAATAACCACTTCAGAAACCACTGCTAAACAGTGATAACTGATATATATATATATATATATATATATATATATATATATATATATATATATATCCAAAGAGCTGTAAAAACATATAGTAAGGAGGCCACATTTTGCACATTTTGACTGTGGGGTCAGGAGATTGAAACAGAGATGTAAGGGGCTGAGAAAGAACCAGGCAGATGGGAGGGGAAGGTTGGGGAAAGCATTCTAGGTTGATGGGAGTTCTAGGTTAAGAGTGTGGAGGTCATGAGGAGAAGCATCTGTGCCCATTCATGGAATCTTCTGGGCAGATGAGAATAGCAGGCCCTAAGGGTGTGACCGGCGTTGCTCTAGGTGATGGGGACTCTGGCCAGCTTTGGGTTAGGGTCACTATTCAAGGACAGAAGGACTAGTGATCCAGAGACTGGTGCTTCAGTTCTCAACCCAGTTCTCTTCCCTTCCCTTCGAGAAATGTTTATTGAGCACCTACTAGATCTAATAAGAAGCTGGAGCTCCTGGCCTCAGCAGGGAGAGGAAAGGTGCCATGCTGGACAGAAAGCTGGCATGCTGAGCATGGAAATGGAGACCCAGACCAGGCATAGCAATGGGCTGACAGAGCAGGAAGGGAAGGCTTCAGGAAGGCCCTTCATGGAAACCTCCCCGATGGTGAGAAAGTGCCTCTGGTCCTTTGGGCCCCCAGATTTGCTTCCTACCCTGACCAGGGTTGGCTCAGAGACTACGTGGAGCCGAACTCACAAAGTCCCCAAAGCCAAAGGGACAGCAGAGCAGGGCACTGGACCACCTTTACAGCTTTTGGCATATCTGTGTACAGACAGTCCTCGGGTTATGTCGCCATCTCCTATATAATAAAAGGATAATATGCAAATTGACCCTAACAGCAGAACCACTGGGAATGACTGGTCACTATAACACACACTGACCACTAGGGGGCAGACGATCAAAGCAGGAGCTGCCCCTGGTGGTCAGTGCGCTCCCACAGAGGGAGCTCTGGTCAGCCACAGCCAGGCTGCCAGCTGCTAGCACAGCGATGGTGGCGGGAGCTTCTCCCACTTCCTCAGCAGTGCTAAGGATATCCGACTGCAGCTTAGGCCTGCTCCCTGCTGGCAAGTGGACATCCCCTGAGGGCTCCTGGCCTGCCAGAGGGATGTCTGACTGCCAGCTTAGGCCTGATTCCCTGGGGAGCATGCCTAAGCCAGCAGATGGACATCCCCTGAGTGGTCCCAGACTGTGAGAGGGCACAGGCCAGGCTGTGAACCCCCACCCCCGCTGAGTGCACAAATTTTTGTGCACCGGGCCTCTAGTTTATTCATAAAAACAAAAATTCCTGCCATTTAGACATATGTACATATGTGCTTTATGTTTTTTATTATTTATTTACCACAAGTAAAGGTCAGGAATTGTTATCTTTTGAATTTTTTTTTACTGTTTCACTTCAGTGCTGCTGTGTATGTGCTCCATGTGAGTGACGTAGGTATTTATGTAGGTGGGTTCTGATTTAGGGCAAAATCCTGTTACATCGTGCTATAGGAACCGATCTCCAACATAACCCGAGGTCCTACTGTACTCTGTGAATGATTATTTTCTTAACACATATTACAAGTTAACCTTTTTCTTTTACAAAAATTTATTCATTTGTTTTAAAATATATTTTTATTGATTTTAGAGAGGAAGGGTGAGGGAAATATCAATGATGAGAGAGAATCATCGATTGGCTGCCTCCTGCACACCCCCTACTGGGAATCAAGCCTGTAATCCAGGTACCTGCCCTTGACCAGGAATCAAACCTTGACCTCCTGGTTCATAGGTCGATGCTCAACCATTGAGGCACACCAGCTGGGCACACAAATTTATTTTAAGAGGAAAATGTACCTCACTGTGGGAGACACAGATTCCAAGTCTGGCCAGGGGAACTGACTCTCTGTGCAACTTGGGAGTAATACTAACCACTCTGCCTCGGTTTCCTATTCCTTCATTGGGATTGACAGTGATCCACCACACAGGGCTTTCTGAGGATTAGATGCATTAAAATACTAGTAAGCAAAGCTCAGAACAACGTCAGACCCATCGTAAGTGTTATCTATGTCTTAGCTAAACCAAAATTACGTGCTATGAATGTAGGCAACTATGAAGATAAATAT
Organism: Murina feae; assembly: GCA_004026665.1. NCBI lineage: Eukaryota > Metazoa > Chordata > Mammalia > Chiroptera > Vespertilionidae > Murina > Murina feae. The sequence goes on from PVJC01020764.1 coordinate 8,994, forward strand.
AAGGAAAATACAACAGGGTTATTACATTCCAGCCAGTTCTGCAGCCTGCAGAGGGCTCCCAGCCTGGACCACCATCTCTGTTTAAAGGGGCAACTTGTGGTGTCAATAAGACATTCCACAGCCGGCCCCAGACAGACACTTCCTTCTAGGCCTGAGCAGGTCTGAAGACAGTTAAGGGGAAATAACTTCCTCCCTAAAAATGCAGTTGGCTTTCCTGCCCCCCTCTGAGGGGCTGAACAAGAAGGATGGACGGATGCTCCAGGCCAGGTTAAGCTCTGGGGTTTTGCTGTTTGTAGGCTGTGTGGCCTGGCAGGTCCTGCTCCCACACACCCCTCCCAACCAGAGAGTGAGGGGACCCAGGACCAGCCCTCAGGCTGCTCGAGGAGAGGGTAGATGAAGGGGTCAGGGCTGACCGCAGTCCTGGCCTCTTTCCCAGGCTCTTGCGTCATTGCCTCATTGCCGGTGAGTCAGGGAGGCCTCTGGCCCACATGTGGGCTGGGGAAAGCCAGGACAGCAACATCAAAGGGCGAGATTTGCGGACGACAGCGGGTTGGGCTGTTTCTCCACATGTAGCTCTGGGCTCCCATCTGATTTTGCTGTTTTCAAAGACGGAGAAAACTGGAGGAGGGGGCCCATGATGATGGTCGATGGTCATGGGAGCTGCGGTGGCCTCTGTGCACCAAGGGGCCATGCGGGCGGCCTGGGAAGCTGCCTAATTAGCAGCCAGTGGCCGAGGTGGCCTGGGCATGGCCATGCTCACCGAGCAGAGCAGTGAGACGTGGCTGGGAGGGACGAGGGTCCTGCCCCAGCGCCCTGAACACTCTCCTTTCCAATTTGCTGGTGACCCTGCACCAGCCTCTTAACCTCAATGCCTCAAAGTTTCCGCCTGGAAAGGGGGGGAGGCAAGCACTGTCCCCTTTGGACCTCAGATGAGGCAGCTCAGGGCCAGCTCTGCTGGGATTTGCCATGTGACCTTGGGTGAGTCCTGTGCCCCTTGGGGTCTGTGTTCATCATTGCTTCCCAGGGGTTCATCTGGCTGATCCTCATGACTTCAGCCAGGGGGCGGGGCTGGGGTTCTGCAGGTTTCAGGGCGTCCACCCAGGTGGCAGAGCAGGCTGAGCAGGGACCATTCCTGCCTGCCAGTTGTCTCCCCCCCCCCTCCGCCCCCGCAGCCTTTCTGCACGTTCCAGGGAGCCCTGAGCTGGCAGGAAAGAACAGAAAATAGTCTAAGCAGCTGGGATTTAAAAAATATATATATATTAATTGATTTCAGAGAGGAAGGGAGAGGGAAATAGAGAGAAAGAGAGAAGCATCAATGATGAGAGAGAATTATTGATCGGCTGACTCCTGCATGCCGCCTAACAGGGATCAAGCCCACAATCCAGACCCTGACCAGGAATTGAACCACGACCCCCTGGTTCATAGGTCCACTGAGCCACGCTGGCTGGGTGAAACAGCTGGGCTTTGGTGTCAGTCAGACCTGGTATGAACCCTGGCTCTGTACCTGCTGCTCTGTGACCCTGGACAAATGTCTCCTCCATCCTGAGTGTCTATCTTCTTCTTTGTAACAAGGGGAGATGGCAGTATGTGTGACAATGGCATCATGGGGGTAAAGAGCTGGGTGCAGTGTCTGGCTCCAAGAGGGCTTAGTAAATGATGGATAATAATAGCAATGTTGATTATTAGTGTGTTTTTTTCTGGTGGTCTTATTGTTGTGCAGTTTCAGAACCAGAGCAGTGGCAGATAAGACAAAGGTGGGGCGGCCAGGGCAGGCCAGGGCTGTGGCAGTGGAAGGGTTAAGTCTCCATGGAAACAGGCATGCATTATTTACGCAGCCTAATGAATAAAACATTTATGTGGTCGGCTAATAAATTCCCTCACACAAAGCAAAGTAAGCTACGACTTAAATATCGGCCTCCGCTGGCTGGCTGAGTTATGGAGCCTGTTCAGAGGGACCCTCTTGGTTTTCCACCTCCGTCCGCTGGAGGGAAGGGGAGGGGGGAGCTGGAGTCTGGAGACCCTGCCCAAGTGGCTTGCTGGGTCCTCCTGACCTCAGACCTCCCCCCCCCCACTCTCCCCCACCTGCTGGCCCTGTGGCTCTGTCTCTCCCAGCCCACAGGACTGGTGACAGGTGGGGCTGGTCCCTGCCTGGGTCTGGCTTGTGGGGTGGGGATAGCCAGAGGTGGGGTGGCAGCTGTGCTTGGGGAGATGAGGTTTGAGGGCTTGGACTTGGGCGCACACTAGGAGGTTTGGGTCCTGCTGGGGCCACCCCGGGGGGCAGTCTGGGATCAAATGCGCAGGGGGAGCTGAGGTAAAACCATGGAGCGAGATGGGAATGGGGTGGGTAGGATGAACAATAGACAGTGGGTGCAGAGGGGGGAGGGCCAATCCTGTGTCTGGGGACACAGAGCCCTCCCTGCACCCCACCCCCCCTGGCCTGCATCCTTGTGGCTTTCATCTCGCTGCAGTTTATCTCACCGCTTGCCTTTGTTTTCCTGTGCCTGCCGGCCTCTCTCTTTCTGTCTCCTCTCACTCTTTCCCTTGCTGTCCCTCTGTTTCCCTTCTCTCTCTCTCTCTCTCTGACTCCCTTGCTTCTTCCCTCTATTTCTGTCCCTCTCTCTATATTTCTTTGCATTGTCTGTCTGTCTGTCTGTCTGTCTCCACCTCCACATCCTTATCTTGCTCAGGTTCTCTCTCTGTCTCTGGCTCTTTGAATCTGTCTCTGTTCCCGGGGAATGTCATAGGGCAGGGAGAGGCGTCTTTGCCTGGACTGGGATATGCAAGGCCCTCCTAGGCCCTGAGGAGGGATGTTCTCAGGAGGCGGGGGTGTCCTCAGGGTCTGAGGGGTTGAGCTTCTGTCTGAAGGACCTTGGTGGTTGCAGTGACCCTGGGGAAGGGAGCTCAGGTGCCACCCACACCAACACCCTGGGGCCTTCTCAATCCCGTCCTCAGGAGAGGAGGAGCCACACAGTGGACACGTCCCCTACCTCCTGGGGCTGCTGTGGGGATGAAATTAGTTACTATTCACAAGTGCTCACGGAGTGGCTGACGCACAGGGAAAATGTGTGTTCTTTGCTACTCACTGTGATGAGCGTGTGTGTGTGTGTGGGGGGGGGGGGGGGGGGGGGGGTGTTTGTGTGTGGGCGCTTGGTGCCAGTCTATTTGGGAATTATGTTGAAGGGGCCACATCTGTCCTCAGCTGGTGGCACCTGGGATTTGGGGGCATCTCCTAACTCTCATCAGTCTTGCCAGGAAGTTCCTTTTGTCCCCATGTTTCAGATGAGGAAAGAGCTGAAATGACTCACCAGAAGGCCCAGTTTTGGGACTGGTCGGCCTGGCACTGCTCTGTCCACCACAGCACACTGCCAGGCTCCTCAGCCAGTGGGTGCGGTATGGGGAGGGGCAAGGCGGCAACAAAGAAGAGGCATTTTGTGTGAATTACTGACCTGCTCTGAGTTCGAGGGCGTCCACATAGCCAGGATATTTGGGGCACGTCAGAGCTTCATGAGGGATGGTTTTCACCCTAGAGATAGCGAGCAAGACAACAGAGCCCAGAAAACTTTCAGAATCCGAAGCCACTTACTACAAAATGTGGTCACAGTGAGAATCGAAGTCCATGTCCCTGCAGGAGAGTCCATTCCATCCCAGGCACCCAGAGGCCACCCTCCAGGTTTTGGTTGAGCCCTGCTGCCTTCCAGGAAGTGGTGGTGCCAATCAAAGCCACCTTCCCAGCTTCTCCCCAGGGGCCCCCAAACCTTTTGTGAAATCATTTGAAATCCAAAAGCAATCAGCCCACCTTTCAGTTGTTGATTCACCAGTTGTTTTTGCACTGATAAGTGCTGGGGGTGCAATAGAGAATAAGATAGATTCAGTTTCTGTCTTCTGGAAGTTTCTGGAAACCCAGAACCCAACCCTAGTTCCTTCTCCCACTGGCTGTGTGACCTCGGGCATGTGACTTACCAGAGCCTCATTTTTCCTCATCTATGACATAAAGGATAATAGTATTTGCTTCTCTGAGAGAAACCTATCGGGCATAGGAGAGAGAACAGAGCTAGAAGCTAAACTGCTTGGCACATTCCTTGTTAAGCTGGTTTTATTTTGGAAACAAATATTTGTATAAAACAACAAATTTTTAAAAGTTGAAAGTGAAATGAGACAAAGGAACATAAACGTGTGTCCAGTGGTGGCATAATCAACAACCATAGTAAGAGACACTTTCTCAGGTGACTTTTAAAGTCAGGAATTTGGCCGTACATTTTTTGGTATGAAAATTTGAATCAGGGGGTCTCCCAGGGGTGAGGATGATGGAGGCCCTAAGCGCTAGGACGCTTGCATGCGCAACTCCAGAGACCAGGTTCTGTGATGCAGGTCTAATTTTATTAAGGAAGTACAGCAGTATATATAGCGGAGGTGGCCAATCATGGAACACCAGGTCTTCTTAGGGAGCCAATGAATGTAGAGGTCAGGGTACTGTGTACGATGTGGCTCTAGGAGGGGCTCAGGTGGGTGTTGCCATCTTCCTGGTTTGCCAGAAAGATCTGAACTGCTGGAGTGTGCTCACAGCATTGCATCAGCCACTGCACCGAGATAAACCTCCTGTGCTCTACCTACAAAAATTAACTTTAGTCATCCCATTGTTGGTCCTGCCCTGCATGTGCATGTAGAGAAATAAAGTCAAAGAGGAATTGTGTTGGCGTCATTGAGGACTAGGCGTTTTTGTGTGGGAGAAAGGAGAGACAGTTATAAGATCTATGAAGTTAAATAAAACTTCGCAGTCCTCAGTTTGAAATGGAAGCAGTATACATTCATTATGTATTTTATCTAGAACATTTTCATAAAGAAAAAGAATAACATATTGCCTACCTCTGCTCACCGGAAAGCACTAAACATGGTGAGCAACTCAGTAGCAATGAGCACTCCGAGTGCACAGGTTATGGTCTCTGAACACAATTCCCCGCTAAAAGAAACCAGGACAAATGATTAATTTTTGAATAAATGGTTGATTCCAGGTCTAGAGTAGGAAATGTACACGATGAGCCTGGACGACCTTACAAAGGAATAGCAAAGACTCCTAACGTCGTATCAAAAGGAGTCAGAAGCAAACCTGAAAACGGGTAAATAAAGGGAAAGAACCAGGCATTTGTCTTGTCATTAACATGAGTGTTACCTCAGGTAACCAGGATGAAGGGAAATTTCTCTTTATAGAAGTCCCGCTGGTAAGTGAAGAAGGCATCATAAAACAGAATTTTACTATTTTGCAACCTTTAATGAAATAATGGATCTAGTTAATGGGTTCCAATAATTTTCAACTGTTGCAAATATCTCCAAGAGAAAATAAAAGATGGACAGACATTACATACCTCTTGATGAAGTACCCAACTCCATTTATGAAGTTCTGCCAAAAAAAATAAATAAAATGAAATCTGATTAACCTGTAGATCCAATGATCAACTTAGAGGAAATACGGAGGCTGGAGGAATATGCTGAATGACACCATGGAGATGCAAGTAGCAAAATCCAGAGAAGTGAGATGTTTTACAAGACAAATGATCTGGCTTCTTCAACAAAAACTTTGCAAAGGAAACAAAAGAATGGAACAGAAGGCAAGGGTGGTGGGTAATGATGTGGTCAGCCATTGGCACCACAGGCTCTGGAAGCTGGGAGGTCAGAAGTCAGGACACACAGGTGGCCCAGAGTCTAGCAACTGGTAAGAACCAGGGACCTTCAGAGGGTCTGTGGAAACCCACAGTCAAATTGCTATGGTCAAGAGTGGACGAATAAAAACAAAAAACAAACACAAAAAAAGAGGAGTGGATAAATATGGCTATCAGGTGACTTCAAGAGCAGGAACCAGGCAGATCAGTAAGAGGGACATCCAGGAGCCAGAGCAGTGGGGACAGACTCTGCCAATGGCTGGGAGCTACAGGCCTCCCTCCTCACTCAACCTCCCAGGATTAAAGCTCAGGTTATGATTTGGACACCGGCTGCTTCTGGTTTCAGAAGGTCTCTGCCTGCATCTCCATTTCCTCGGTCCCAGTCTCATCCTTCTAGAAGAGGGCAGTGCTGGCAATTATATTGAGGGAGTGATGAAGTTAAAGGAAATAATTATGTTTAACCTCATCTTAAATGGAGAAAACAAAGTAAGGGTCAGGTATTAATTATGAATGTTTCTGCCTGGACACCAAGGAGCATAACGGATGTCCCAATAGTTGTGTCCACTTCTTAGACTCATTTTCCAGGCAACTCAACTTCCTTCTCATGGATCCCAGTGCTCACTGTGCTTCCTACTTTCAAACCTGTTCCATTCCCTCTGTCCCTTGGGTCTCTTCTCCAGGACGGGGTCACCTGATCTCCAGCTGTTTCTTTCTGCCTTGGGGAGGCAGACAGAGGGCAGGGTTTCTGAGAGATTGTAGCTAAGAAGAGCATGGGCTTTGAGAGACAGGCCTACTTCCTGGCTCTGCCCCTTACCTACTGTGTGACCCTGGGCCTCACTGCATTTCTCTTTGCATCTAAAAATGGGGATAATACTTGCATCTGTGTGTTAGAGCTGCCCTTCCCAATAGAACTTTCCATGATGATGAAAATGGTCTATAGCTTTGCCATCAACACAGTAGCCACTAGCCTCATGTGACCACTGAGAGCTACACACAGGGCAAGTCTTAACTGAGATGTCCTGGAAGTGTAAAATGCTTAGAAGAACGATAAACACCTTATCAATACTTTTTGATATTGTTGTTAATCCTCACCTGAAGATATTTTTTCTATGGATTTTTAGGGAGCGTGGAAAGGAGGGGAGAGACAGAGAGAAACATCAATGTGAGAGAGACACATCGATTGTTTGCTTCCCACACATGCCCTCAGCAGGGCTGGGATGGAGCCTGAAACCGAGGTACAAGGCCTCGACTAGATTTGAACCTTCAGTCCAAGGGCTGATGCTCTATCCACTGAGCTAAATCTGCCAGGGCCTTATCAATACTTTTAATATTGATTACAGATTGAAGTGATATTTTGTATTATTGAGTTAAATAAAAACATTATTTAAAGTAATGTCACCTATTTTTACTTTTTTAAGAATTATGTGGCTCCCATTATATTTGGTTGGACAGTGCTTGATATAGAGTCTTTGTTTTAAAATAGATTTTATTGATTTTTTTTTACAGAGAGGAAGGGAGAGGGATAGAGAGTTAGAAACATCGATGAGACAGAAACATTGATGAGCTGCCTCCTGCACACTCCCTACTAGGGATGTGCCCTTAACCGGAATCAAACCCGGGACTCTTCAGTTTGCAGGCCGAATTCTATCCACTGAGCCAAACCAGTTAGGGCTTAATATAGAGTCTTGAGGAGATGAAATAATGTGTGTAAAGAGCTTAGCAGAGCACCTAGCACTTGAAAACCCCTCCGTCAATGAGAGTTATTACCTTTGTAAGTGTTGTCCTGAGTAGGTGGAGGGCAGAGCTCAGTGTTAGCAGGCTGGCATCTGGCGTCCTGCTAGATGGGTCCATAGGGGTTCACCTGCTTTTAATCTCCAACTATGTGCTGGTGACAGGGTGGGGTGTTACTCAGGCGGGGCCATTTAATTCTCACACTGGTCCATGGAGGAGACAGCACTAGCCTCATTGGGCAGATGGGGAAACTGAGACTCAGAAAGGAGATGTGATGTGCCCAGCTGATTTTGTTGATGGAGTAGGAGTTCTTGACTCTGGGGATAGGGGTTCAGCCTCAGTGGCTCTGTTTGCCTGGATAGAGATGACATCTGGACCCAGGATGCACCTGCCTCCTTTCTCTCCCACCCTCCTCCCCACCTGCTCCATCTCCTCTCTGAAGTCCAGGGCCCCCAGCCCGCTTCCTCCCTCCTCCCCTCCCTTCTTACCTAGACTTCCAAAGGAACTAATTTATTTTTCCAACTATAAATGGACTCTTCTCCATAAAGACACCCCATATGTTGTTTCATCCGTTATTTGTTAATTTCCTCAAACAAAGTACAATTCTCTGGCGCTAATGTCACTCTCCACAGCTCACTGGCTTTTTTTAAAACAGTGGAAACACAGCCCTCCTCATCCAGACACAATGAGGAAGGCAGTGCGCTCCAGCGTGAGAGGAACCCTCAGCTTCTCACCCCAGAAAGAGCCATAAAACACGCTCAGCGCCAGAGCGCGCGCCCATTTGACAAAGACGATTTGATTTGTCCGCAGCTTCTAAAATATTCATTCCCCTTTGATGGACTATCGTTTTATAAATATAGATTATCATTAACCGACACCGGCGGGGCGCTGCTGGCCGACCCAGCGCCACGCCACCGGTTCGGGATGAAGACGTCCAATAAAAAAAATCATTATCTCTGTCTGCGAACCCTGATCTGTATCGTTTGCCTCATTTGCAGTGCAGGGGTCAGTAACTCACGCTAACTGCCTCTGTTTGTGAATTCCACCGCGTGGCCACCCCTGCTGGGGAGATTGGCAGGCTGCTTCTCAAGTTCGGGCCTGGGGAAGGAAGTGAGGCGATTGAGGGGGACTGGGTGTAAGGAAGGCAGAGGCTGTGGTGGGATCACGGTGAGAGGGCTGGGGTCATGTGTTTCTGGAGGGGCAGTGGAGTGCAGTGGGCAGCAGTATGTGTACCGGAGCATGTCAGACCCAGCTAGCTCCCCTGTTCACTGGCTATGGGACCTTGGGCAAGGGAGTTCAGCTCTCCGAGTCTCAGTTTTCTCGTCGGTAAAATGGGAATTACAGCCCTAACCGGTTTGGCTCAATGGATAGAGCATTGGCCTGTGGACTCAAGGGTCCCGGGTTCAATTCTGGTCAAGGGCACATCTCCAGTAGGAGGTGAGCAGGAGGCAGCTGATCAATGTTTCTCTCTCATCCATGTTTCTAACTCTCTGTCCCTCTCCCTTCCTCTCTATAAGAAATCAATAAAAAAAAATATATATATTTTAAAAAAATGGGAATCACAGTCTTGCCTGTCTCCTAGGAGACTGAGCCAAACACATGTGCTGTGGCACTTGAGCACACGGTGACTGTTTGTTGCACTGATGCCGGTGACGATTGTTCTTTGCATGAACGTTGAGCCCTGAAACAGATGGCTTGACCTTCCCAAACCCCATGTTCTTCCCACGTAGGACAGCCTCAATGGCACCTACCTCCAGCAGCGGTAAGGTACAAGAAGCTGATGCATCCAAAGAGCTCAGCTCACTGCATGGTGCACTCGAAGCACCGTGAGGGCCTTTTTGTTAAGGTTCAGTGGGAGCCAGACAGAGCGAAGAGGGCCTGAGTTGCCCCAGAGAGCCACGGCCCCAGCACACTTGCTCCTTGAGAACCCAGAGTGCATCGGGTATGAGTCTGGAGCAAATGGTGGCTTAAGGTGTCATGCTGAGATGATTTCAGGGCTGTTCTACACGGGTCTCTTATGCTACCAAGTCACCCAACCCTCCACCCCCACCCCTGCCTCTGAGCATTCTTGGTGGGACCTGGAAAGGAGATGGAGGAGGGGTCAGTGAGTTTATTGGTGCGATGCTACCAGGAAATGCATTTCAAGGTGGGATTAAAGATCTGCCTGTCTTTGGAAGCAAAACCTCGTCTGCAGCATTTCTTCCAACATTTAGCCATTTGAAAGAGATATACAGCCAGCTATGGGAGAGAAGCCATTGCCAAGACATCTCCAATAGAAGATGGCCAGAGGGGGAAAGGGAATCGCAGGGCCAGAGGGCAAGCCTCCTTCATCCTGAACAGGAGTGAAATGAAAAACAAGTGAACTAAACTCTTAAATTCAAGCTCCAGTCACGGCCAGACATGGGGCACAGGACCTATAGAACCTTCCAGAGGATGCTGGCATCAAATCCCCTGCTGCTTCCGGAGACAGGTGCTCTGTGAGCTAAGGCCTCATCTCGGTGGGAAGGCAACCCAGGGCGCTCAGCCCCAAAGTTTATTTAAGTGAAAAAAACCACCCGGAGACAAGCAGAAATGTTACAGCACTGTCAAGTTTTAGACTTCGCCATCAAGCAAAAAAAATTACATCCCGTCCCGACGAGCGACTAATCAAGGCATGGCAAACGGTCCTGCAATAAATTACCCCGGCGCGAAATAAACCACACAAACAGACCGATGATAATAAATGTAAATTATTTCTCTGAAGAAATTTTCTTGGTATATGAGTAATACGAACCATCAGGAAGGCGTCTTCCTTAACATTAATTACAGAAAATGACAAGTGAGCTGATGACTGGGAAGGCTCATTATCTGAGAACATATTCACAACTTTGCAATTTGTGCGAGATGTACTCCGGCTAAATTAATCTCCCTTCTTTGCATGAGCCTCTTCTAATTTTCATGTTATTAACAGGTTTGCAGTATCAGTCAGTGCTTGTCACTCTAATCAGGTTTCAGCATGTTCGCAAAAGCGAAGCGTCATTTATAAGGATAAGCCCTCATAATGGTGCTTGCTTTCATGTGGAGAATTCTACAAGGCTGCTTTTAATAAGGTACTTTAATCATCTCCTTTGCTCAACTTTTGGCCCCACTGTTCCTTTATGAAGAGTCATTAAAAGACTTTGAAGTTCATCAAGGAGGAAAAATTCGTGACATTGTTCGAGTTGGGGATGGTTCTGAGAGGAAAACTGGACGGAGTCAGACGTGAGAGGGTCCTGTTGGCGAGAGCCTGGTTGAGGGGTAACCCGTGCCCATGGCCTCCACTGTTCAACACCCTGTAGGGTTCGTGCTCAACCAGCACCCCTCTGGTCCAGCCCACAGGGCACCTTTCAGGGTGGATGCCGAGAGGCTCAGGGTCTAGGTTAGAGAAAGGGCTGGTCAGGACCCTGGACAGCTCCCAGCACAAGGCCATCTCTCTGAGGAAGGCTGGGAGCTTTCTGAGGTTTTTAGACAGATTTTGATGGTCCGATTTGCTTTGGAAATTACTGACTCTTTGGGACCAGACTGATTTCTCTGAATCTGAGAGTCATCCTCACTTTTCCATGGGTTTTCTTTTCACAGGAGAAGGCTCGGTTTCTATCCCAGCCAGAGTATCCACAGGGTGCTGGCAACCTCAGTGGGCTTATCAGTCAGATTAAGTGGTGTGTGTGTGTGTGTGTATGTGTGTGTGTGTGTGTGTGTGTGTGTGTGTGTGTGTGTGTGAGAGAGAGAGAGAGAGAGAGAGAGAGAGATCCCTCCTTTTGACAGAAGTTGAAAATGTTCTCACATATTCCCATCAACAAAGATGCATGACCCCCTTAGTTTGCCTCCTGCGGCCCTTGGTGGCCTCTGACACACCCTCTGAGCTCACTGTTGTTGCAGAGACTCCTTCTTGCTGGGGCAGCTCATCTCTTTGGACAGAATATTAGACTAAGAAGCAAAGACAAGTCCTAGTCTTACCTTAGCGTCACCTTTCTCTGAGATCTGCTCCCTGTGTCCCCAGGGCCATATTCATGCTACTTAACCCTATCCTCCGGCCACAGCTGATTGGACCTTAGCTCAGCCAGTCGGGGTCTCCCCTCTGTGAATCCAGAATTGGACTAAGGGGAGGTCAGATAGTGTTAGAGGATGACTGGATCTGCAACACAGACAGACACTCAGGAATGGTAGGGCAGCCATCTTTCCGCCTGTGACCTGGAGAGGCAGGAAGGCTGGTGTGCAGGGAGGGACAGGGAAGAAGCAAAGACAAGGAGGCAGAGAAGGCCCCATTCCCGGTGCCAGTCTTCCTAAAACTGCATTTCCTTTTCCTACTTGAGTGTGCTTCTGTTACTTTCAACCAGAAAGAACCAGCCAGCACAGCTTCCTTGAATGTGAGAGGCAGTCGCTGAGCAAGACCTAACCTAACCAAGCCGGGTGGAGCTGGTGATGAGGGGAGGGGGAACTCTTGGCTGTCCAGGCCTTTGGGATAGAGCAGAGGACAAAGACCTCACTGGCTGTGAGAGCCTGAGCCCTCAGTGTGTAGGGTGTGTCCTGGGGGGTGTGGCATGCAGCAGATTGGAGCTGGCCCTGGGGCATAGGGTGGAAGAGGAAGGACTCTTCAGCAGCTGGTGGTTTTAGTTCAAAACCAGAAAGCAAATCTTCAGAAACTTGGCTCTTTTTGGTCCCGTGCAACCTGTCTTTATTTCTCAGTCATATGTCTCCGAGTCTCTTCGGAGATGCCAGCCGCGGGGAGGTGTGGGAACTCACAAGGCCAGAACCTTAAGGGAGGGACAACCCCAGTGATGGTGGTAATGGACACTGAGAACATAGCTGGGTATTTTGTTCAGCATCCTCCCAACCAGGTGATTCCTATTGATCAACCCCGTCTGCGCCTGGGAGGACTCTGTGCTTTAATGACGCCCCTCCCCCAACTCACCCGATGGGACTCAAGGCCATTAGGGTTCATTCAAACAAGCAGAAGAATGAGGTGTCTGGGTTCAACTTAGTAAGTAATGATGGGTCACCTCCAAGGTCAGGCGGTAAAATTGCATCTCAGTGTAATAAATCCATTTGCACTCTTTTCAGAGGTGGCAGCTGCGCCTTCAGGTTGTGAGACCTCGTGGGAGGAAGAAGCCCTGGCAGCACAGGCAGAGTCCCCTGGGCTGAGCCAGGCAGTGTGGGCTCTGAAGCTGGAGAGGGCAGCAGGCTGGATGGAGCCTTACACTGCAGAGCTGAAGGACTTAGAGAGCTCCTCCTCCCTTCCCCCGCCGCGCCCCACACCAAAAAAGGTGGAGGGAGGGTGCATATAAGATTCAAAGCAAAGATAATACTAAACTATCAGTCTAGTATAAAAAGCTCTGATTTCCTCCATGATGGCTTATCTGGTCACCTTTATTAAAAATGCGTTCATTTTTTTCCTCTTTATTTGAAAGTCTCTCTGCTTGGCTGGACCTCTACACTTGAGCTTGCTCTGCCTGTGAAGTGCCCCTGTGCTTCTTGCCCACACTGACTGCCTGGAGCATGGGGTCCCTGGTGGGTCTGGGGCCAGGGGTGGGGAGGCAGAAGTGTGCTGTGCCTGTGGGTGTCTCTGTCCACATGTGCTCATGCATTTTTGCATCCGTGTGCACAGGCAACCAGCTGGGGTGGCCAGGGCCTCTGAGGCATGATGGGCTCCCCCTGCATGGGACTCTCTCTCTCTTTGTCTGTCTGTCTCTTCTGGTACTCGGAGTGGGGGTAGGGCCCAGGCAGAGGCATTTGGGCAGCCAAGGTTGGTCATGCTGTGGCCCAAGAAACAAACAGGCAGTGGCCGTGATGGCAAAGTTTTCTCCAGACCTCCTGTTGGGGACCCCTGCTCTATTCAGACCAGGGTTCAGAGAGGCAGACCCTCAGGGAAAAGGTTTGGGCAGACAAGCAGAAATGATTTTCTGCTCTCCTCCCCAACCCCCAGGATCCTTTGTTCACCTCTCTGGCCCCTGCTCATCAGGTCACATCCTCCCCAACAAAGTGATGGAAGTGCCCACCGGACCAGACTGAACAGCACAGATTGAGCCCTGCGAAGTGGTCCCCTGGGTGGGGGAGAAAGCCGATCTTCTAATGCTGTTGCCATCACCCAGAACACCTCTAGGGCCTTGGGAAGCATCATCCTAGAGCTGAGACTCATTGGGCCACAGTGTCCCTCAGGCCTCAGCATCATCTAGTTCAGCAATCGCCAACCTTTCAGACCTCACGGACCACCATGGTCTGTGGACCACTGGTTGGCGACCGCTGCTCCAAAGGTTTCCTTAAACCAGCGGTTGCCAACCTTTTGGACCTCACGGACCACCATGATCCATGGACCACCGGATGTAGTTGACCCTCATTGACCAAATGGGCCCATGGAGGCCTGGCAGGGCTGGGACTTGTCCCAGGCTGTGCACTGAGTGTGAGGCATTCTCACGAGGTACACCTGGACTTCTGGCCTCCCTGTTCTGTTCTGACAGCATCTCCTTCATTTTCCAAATGGTAAAAATGCCTTCCTTTTGAGGCTGCATGCTTCTGAATTTTGCAAATATCAGGTGTCCCTCGGAAAAAGATACGGGTAGCAAGCCCCCTTGGGTGCCCCCAGTGAGCTCCACCCCCTGCCATTCACTCCCCAGAGTGAAGTGCCTCCTATGCAGGGCCAGTCTTATCACAGAATATGTACAAGAGATAGTTTGTCACTTCCAAGATAAAGTTATGAAACATCATGGCTGCCATCTTGGTTTTTCTCTCTCTTATTACTCACTCTGGGAGAAGTCAGCTGCCATGTCCCAGGACATTTAGGCAGTTTACAGAGAGACCCAGGGCTGAGGAACTGAGACCAACAGGTACAGGACTGAGCCTGGAAGCGGACCCTCTGCCTCAGTTGGGCCTCTGGCTGACCCTGAGCCAGAACCACCCAGCTGAGCCCAGCCAGGATTCCTGACCCTCAGGAACTGACAGATGACATGTTTATTGCTTAAGTCACTAACTTTTGGAGTCTCTTGTTACACAGGATTAGATAACTAATATCCTAGTTTGTTTGCTTGTTTGTTTTTTAATAAAATGAGGCTGGAAGGTTGGATGGGCCTCCAAGTCCAGAGTGATAAGACTCTCGGAAAGGGAGGCAAAAGTCAAAATGATGGTTTCTCTCTTTACCAGAAATGCCACAGGGTGAAGCATGAGAGTCGCCCTGTTCTGTTCAAGAAGGTGTGGGCTGAAATCTTGAGATTGGACTTGGGCTGGGTTAGGGCACATGGTAGTGACCAGGTCTTACCATTGATGGGCAAGACAGGGAAAGGAATGCGTTCTCTTCCACATGGACAAATGTTCCTGGGGAGGTCAAGGAAGTGATGCAGTAACTGCCAGTACCCTCCAGGCCCTGCATAGCCCTCACCTCCTTACCTTTTCTCAGCCCCAGGAGATGGCTGCTGCTCTCCTCACGGTGTAGATGAGGCCCAGGCCCCAGGAGTTTGAATTCTATCCTACAGGCACCAGGGAACCCTGGAAGGGGGTTGAGCTGGGTTTGGGCACAATGACTCTGGCCATCTGGGTAGCACATGGACCAGAGGGAGGTGGCAAGAGGCAGGGACTCGTTCCACCCTGAGCCCCAAGCTGAGGTGTGGAGAACGTGGGAAAGGGAAAAGCACATTGGAGTTCTGGCCAATTCATGTTCATGTCGGAGCCCCATGATCCAGTTCGTGCTGGGCACTGGGGTTTGTGGCTCCCGTGAGGTGGTGGCATGTATAGACCCCGTGGGGGGTACATGAGGAGTTCCAATACACTATTCCCCACACCCCACCTCCCGGGCACAGGCACCACCTCTCCTAATATCCAGGTGAGTGGTGGGGGCTCCCCTCTCCCCCTGGGGCTGCCGGCGGGTGGGGAGACCTCTCTAGCAGGGCAGGGCGGAGTGGAGCATCCTTGCCACGGGAGCCCTGACAGTGGCCCTCCCCCTTCTCCATGGTGAAGTTCACCTGCAGTCATGTCAGTGCACTTTGCTGGCTGACAGAAATCCCAGCGATAATTGGAAAGAGCGGGAAATGAAAACATTAAAATGTGCCGTGTCATGCGTTCCCTTCCTCTGATTGCCTGATACCCACCGTCCACTGACAGATGCTGTATTATTAACACTTGATTAAAAATCACTTCGGGTTTGAACCAGCCCGCCGAGAAGGGAGCGTCTTGACAAGACTTGTGGTTTGTGATTGACAATTAGCAATATTCAGGGTGTCACAACACAGCTAGTGTGACTTATTGGTGCTGGTGTAATGCAACACATTTCACCGGAGCGCCTCACATCGGTACATTGGAATTGGAGAGGAACGATGGGGTCTCGTTCGGCCGACTTTGATTAGCAACAAAGGGGAGATTGTACATCCCCGGATTTGGCGCGCCCTGCCTGATTCCTATCAATCAGCCGGAGGCCGAGAACCCATCTCCTCCGTGGGAAAGGGAACCTCAACAGAGGGGGAGCTCATTATGCACCCCTCAACTCCTCTCCCAGCTACCAACCCCCCTGTCTGGAAAAATGAAAGCTCCTCGCACTGACGCTGCCTCCAAATTACAGTCTGCTCCCCTTAAAACAAAAGGCTTCTCTCTTTAAAAAAAAAATAAAATAAAATGATCCTATCTTGACTGACAGGCTACATCCTTTTCCTTCAGCTATTTTTTCTAACTTGGTGTCAGCGGGAGTTGAATTCAGGGTTTTGTTGTTTTTTTTTTTTTTTTTTGTCTCAGTTCTAATTCAATTCCTTTTAAGTGCTTTTAAGAACAGTGCAATTCAAGGTCTTTCCTTTTTTGGATCTGACCTGGTTACCGAGTTGGAGTTCCTTCTCAGCTAAGATTGTTCAGGCAGAGAATGGTCGTCCGCTTTAGTCAAAGGTGATGAATCTAAAGCGATTCCTCTCCGCCAACTTGGGGAGGAACGGCCCCAGGTTTGATTTAAATGTTTTGCAGACCCGTGCGCCTTGTAACGGAGAGGCAAACGGTGGCGTGGGGGTCACCCTGTCTCCTCACCCCGAGTGAACTGGCTCCTCAGAACTTACCGCCAACTAAAAGGCTCTTTTCTCCAATCACGTGGTCACTGGACTTGACTGCTTGCTCCCCCCCTGCTGGCCAGCCCCCCAGCCATGAGATGGAGACAAGTCTCCTTTGTTCACTCCGCGTCCCTGTGGGATGGACGCATTGATGATGGGGACTGGGGGTGGTCTGAGCTCAGTCACGGTGGACGGGCTCCACAGGAGGAATGTTGTGCTGGGGGGCAAGTCAGCTCTTGGGGCTCAAGGAGGATCACATTTCTTTCTTCACCCTTGTCACCCCAACCTAAGGGCTTAGCTTCCCTCCACCCCAGGGAATCGCCAAGTGTCAGGCTTTCTGAAGGCAAGAGAAGCAACTTGGTTTGCAGGAGTGAAGACAAACCTGAGCTGGGCGGGCCCTGCCAGGAGGCCTACAAAAAAGACTTCCTGATTGGCTGGGGGTGGTCATCACTCTGCTCCCACAGGACACCCCTGGCCAATCCAGCCTTTGCTTGGTCCAGGCTGAACCTACTTGTTCATCATTCATTCATTCAGCCAACATTTATTGACCTCTAACTCCATGTGAAATGCTAGCAGGCATTGGGTTAGGGGCTTGTGACCCCCATTTTTTCCCTGGCCCCTCAGCCCCTCAGCCTGGACACAGCCTTGACTTTTCTGGCTGGATCCTTGGGACCCTCTCTTGGGCCTGCTTTCAGGGACTCATATCCACCTTCTATCAGCCACTGAAGTCAGTACACCCCACTTGAGCCCCTGAAGTCCACCCAACCCCAGCCTTGGGGGTCCCCCACTCCCTGAAGAGGAATCACCCAGGGCATCTCCTGCAGCCTATAAGGAAATAGGCTTAATATCCCGTGTTAGGGCTACAGGGGGATCTGTCTCCCCATTGCTCTGGGCCCTCCTGGAGTAGGGGCCATGTCAGAGCCATATCTGTGCTCTTAGCCCCCAGCACAAGGCTGCAGGGGAAGCAGGTGGAGCAGGGGTTAGGCACTGGCAGCAGGAAATGCCAGTCAAACCGATGCGTCATCATTCCTTAGTTGGGTACCGTCGGGCAAGTGACTTGGCTTCTCTAAGCTCAGTTTTCTCATCTGCAAAATGGGAAGAACGACGGGACCCAGTGCAGAGGCTCTGAGGCAGGCGTTCTTCACCCTTTCCATGCTGCAGACCCCTTCGGCACATTGTCTGGAGAAGCCTGCGGATGTCTTTCCACAGCAGTGATGTCTAAGTGCATCAGATGATATATGCATGACTACAAAGGAAACCAATTTATTAAAATATAATTATCAAAATATAAAACTTTATGATATCACAACACGCGTGCTGCTTTATTCACACACCAAATAGCAAGATCCGGTGGCAGGTCTAATAACCATCATGATTTCAAGGTGGTGAGAAGCATAAAGAATATTCTGAGAAATACGCAGCAGCTGTCATGATGTGAAAACATCTGTGATTCCTGCCGGTGAAGTCATGGGGTTTGCTAATACCCTTTCCTCACGGAAGGCAAGGCTGGGTTTCAGTTAGAGGCGAGGCCATGCTCTTGTTCAGGTTCAGGAGCCCTGCTTTGGGGGCTGTACCTATGGCCAGGCACGGGAACCAGGGCGAGGCAGCCTCGGGCTGGAAAGGTGAGGGCTGGAGGGGGCTGGAGGGGGCTGGAGGGGGAAGAACCCTGAGTAACTGACATTGGCCTGATGTGAAATTGTGGGGGACTTGGGCCCTGGGTTCTGCGTGTGACTCCTTCGCCTGGTGGCGACACGGATTTCTAGCAAAAGGCAGGTGGTCTGTGCATGTAAGATTCACCACAATTTAGCACCAGGTGAGGGTAGTCGACATAGCTCAGGTTTACGGTGCCTGTGCTGTACATGTCTTGTTGGCTATCTCAGTTACTACCCTGTTTTCCCGAAAATAAGACAGTGTCTTATATTAACTTTCGCTCCCAAAGATGTGCTAGGTCTTATTTTCAGGGGATGTCTTATTTTCATGAAGAAGAATACGGTACACATTTATTGTTGAACAACAAAAAAAGGAAATTTATTACCTGTGTCCACACGATGTGCCCGACTCCTGCCCCGCGCGACTCACTGTCTAACTGTGAGTCAGCCAGACTCCGTCAGGGCAGAGTGAGCAGCAGGCGGCAGCTTGTCCTTGGCAGTGGCATGGCCTCTCTGATTAAAAGAGACCTCGCACTTCCTGTCTGCTCTGGCTATGCTGAGGCCAACATTGAGCTGAGCAGTGGCGCCCACCGCTACGCCCCAGAGAGAGTTACGGTAGCTTCGGGGGGCCTTATGTTGGGGGGCTTATTATCAGGGAGGCCTTATTATCGGAGAGGCCTTATTATCGGAGAGGTCTTATTTTCGGAGAGGTCTTATTTTCGGGGGGATGGCTTATATTTCAGTGAGAAGCAAAACTGTAAGTAGGTCTTATTTTGGGGGGATGCCTTACCTTCAGGGAAACCGGTTACAACGGCCCTGGAAGGTCACTGCCTTTGTGATGCCTTTCAGATGAGGAGACTGGGACTCTGAAGGTCACGTGTTTGCCCAAGGCCACACAGCTGGGGTGGGGGTGGTCGGTATCCAACCCAGGTAGAGCTGATTCCCAAGGCCATGCTGATTACTAGTTGGTGATGTTTCAAAGGTTTATTTTACAGTTTGGCAGACTTGAAAAGGCATCTCGTTATTTTATCTTTAAAACATCATGGATGAAGCTGAATGTTTCCCCACCCTCTGATTTACTAAGGGTTTTGCCTTCTGGGCGAGGGACTTATTCAGGGTATTGGTCGTGGGGCAAATGCGTCAGCAAATCTCTGAGGAGGTGATGCTTTTCTAATCAGTGTGTTCTGACCCCGTATGTACAGATACTGCTTTTTGGACAGTGAATCTGGCATCTTTGTTTAGAAACTCCTCCCTGCTTGCTGTTTGCTTCTTTTGTGCAAATATCTGTCAGTGGTGGGATTCATTGCAACATAAACAAGGTATTCATCATTCGATGTCAAAGAAACCCTTCTTTGGAATGACCCTTCTCAAACCTGGGGGACTCGGTAGAAACACAGGCTCTGGGCTGCCTGACTCCGCAGTATGCTGGGCCTGAGCCTCTGAATTGTACAGAGCCCCTCTCCTCATGCTGAAGACAAAGTGGTTTGTGGTACCTTCGCTGTACAACACCATATGTCTGAACAATACAGGAAGTCCCAGGTGCAGGAATAAAGCTTTAGAGCAAAGTTAACAGGCTTCTGAGTAATATTTCAAGTTTCAAATTTTGACCCTTCCACTTACAAGATGAGTGTCTTTGGACAAATAACTTTAGCTCTCTAAGCCTCAGTTTTCTCATCTATAAAATGGGTACTGTTGTTGTGGGGAAGATAAATGAGATCATGTGTGTAAACACAGCGTCTGGTCCGTGGTACTAACTAAGTAAATGGGTTAGCTGCTATAGTTGTAACTACTATTAATACTAAAACTGCCCTTTGCTAGA
>PVJC01020765.1:0-28856 GCA_004026665.1 Murina feae
AGGTCAGGCACACAGATCAATGTAACAGAATAGAGAGCCCAGAAATAAACCCACACATATGGGGTTTATTAATTTACAACAAAGAAGCCAAGAATATGTTATGGGGGGAAATCAGTCTCTTCAATAAGTGGTGCTGGGAAAAATGAACAGCCACATGCAAAAGAATGAAATTGGACCACTATCTTACACCACATAGAGATTAACTCAGAATAGATCAAAGACTTCATCATAAGACCCAAACCCATATAATTCCTAGAAGAAAATATAGGCGGCAAGGTAAGCTCCTTGACATTAGCCTTGAAGATGAGTTTTTTTTGGATTTGACATCAAAGGAAAGGCAACAACAGCAAAAACCAACAAGTGGGACTACATCAAACTAAAAAGCTTCTGCACAAAAAAAGAAACCATCAAAAACTGAAAATGCAATCTGCCAAATGGAAGAAAATACTTGCAAATCATGTATCTCATAAGAGGTTAATATCCAAAACATAAAAGGACTCATAATTCAACAGGAAAAAGGCAATCTGATCTTTAAAGTGAGCAGAGGATCTAGACATTTTCTCCAAAGAAGACATAATGATGGCCAACAGGTATTTGGAAAGGTGCTCAAATCAACATCACTAATCATCAGGAATATGCAAATCAAAACCACAATGAGCTATGATCTCACACCTGTCAGAGTAGCTATTTACCCAAAAGACAAGAGATAACGAGTGCTGATGAGGATGTGGAAAAAGGGAACCCTTGTGTACTGTTGTTGGTGGGACGTAAATTGATGTAAGCCCACTTTAAAAAACAGTATGGAGATTCCTCAAAAAAATAAAAATAGAACTACCATATAACCCAGCAATTCCACTTAGCCAAAGGAAAGGCAAACATTCACTCAAAAAGATATCTGCACCCCCACGTTCATTGCAGCATTATTTACAATAGCCAAGTCATCAATGGATAAAGATCTACATATACATATATAACACATACATACATACTACATATATACTACATATATACAGACAGTCCTCGGATTACATAGGACTCCAGTTGCGTTGTTTCAAGGTTACATTGCTATCTCCCATTTATTTATTAAAAAACAAAGTTAAGTCATTTCGACGTATGTACATATGCACTTTCTATTTTTTATTATTTATTCACCACAAGTAAAGGTCAGGACTTAACCTTTCTTTTAAAATTTTTTTACTGTTTCACTTCATTACTGCTGAGTATGTGCTCCATGTGAGTGACATAGGTGCTTAGGTAGGTGAGTTCTGACTTACGGCGAAAATCGAAAATCTCGTTAATCACGTTATGTCGCCATAGGAATGGATCGCCGACGTAACCCGAGGACCTACTTACTGTACATACATATGTATACATCTATATAAAATGGAATGTTATTCAACCACAAAAAAAAAATAAGGAAATCCTGCCACTTGCAACAACAATGGATGGGCCTTGAATGCATTATGTTAAGTGAAGTCAGAGAAAAACAAATGTGTATCATCTCATATGTGGAACTAAAATGGAAAACAAAAACAAAAAAACAGAACTCATACAGAAAACAGATTGGTGGTTGAGGGGAAAGAGAGGGGTCTGGGGACAGGAGGAAAGGGGTGAAGGTAGTCAAAGGTATAAACTTCCTGTTATAAAATCACTAAATCTAGGGATATATTATATAGCATGGTGACTATAGTTAATAGCCCTGTATTTCATAGTTGAACAATGCTGAGTATATCTTAAAAGAGTAAATCATCATAACCTGTAATCCCACCTTCCCCATGTAATCTTTATCTTACCCTATAGGCAGCTGGCTTATGGGGGGCTGGAGAGCAGATTTCTGTGGATGACTTGCTGCTCTCCCACACTGCTGGCAGTATTGGAATAAATGCTCAGATATGATTTAAAAAAAAAAAAAGCTCAACACAAGAAAAAACATTTTGTAACTCTGTATGTTATGGATGTTCAGTGTTAACTAGATTTACTGTGGTGATTATTTCACAATATATGCATATATCGAATCATTACGTTGTACGTCTGAAACTGTTATATGTCAATTATAGTTCAATAAAAAATTACCTTCAATAATATATTGTTATAAAACAATTCTAGCATCAGTTTTAAATTACTAATTGGTATTGTTACAATGATAATGAGCAAACACTTTGTGGCAAGACAATATCAGAAATGATGTCTACATAGAACTATGTAGCTGGGGATGAAACACAGAATAAACACAACCCCTCAGACTGGTTAAATCCTCTGCTTGAAGCATCACTAGTCGTGGAAGGAAGCTGATGCATCTTCCTATAAAGAAGGACAGCCCGGGAGGTCCACTGTAGAGGGGATGACTTCATTATACTGGTAAATTTGAAAAATGGAGTAGAGCTTAGCCACCTACTTGAAAATAGGAAAATCAATCATTTCTGCAAGTTACCAGAGAGGTTAGAGAAATATGTTCTACAACTTTAGATGTAGGTGCTAGAGAGCTGTTAAATGAGACACCCCACACCCCATTCCGTTTGTGTCCTTACACAACAAGAGGTGGAGAACTTGGAGGCTCTTCAGTTGCAAAAGTCAAACAGGAAGTTCTCAGAAAGGAGCTCTGCTAAGAGGTGTAGGTGGAGTGGGTGTGTTAGAGGAGGCAAGAAGAGAAAAAGAAAAGCCAGGGGATTTATGAGTTTAGGAGCAAGAGAAAAACAGTGGTTTCTCTGTCATTTCCGCTGCACATACAAGTAATGCAATTTATTGGTAACTGCTATTTAGTGTCAATGACTAGGGAATGGAACTGGCAACCTCTTGATTCCTGGGTCGATGCTCAACTGCTGAGCCACACCAGCCAGGCAAAATTTACAATTTTGAAGTCAATGACACACAAATAACGTATGTAATGTACATTTAATAGAAACTCTTAAGGTTTTTCTTTTTTGTACCTATGTACAGGGTATTTTTATGAGAAAGGTACTAAAAAAATTTGCAGAGTTATAGCTATAACCTAAGTAAAATCTAATCTAATAAAAGAGTTATATGCAAATTAACCCTCACTCCATTACACCCACAAGCCATGCCCACCAACCAATCATGAGCAAATATGCAAATTAAGTCAACTAAGATGGCAGCAGCCACAGAGCTGGAGTTGCCCCGGGCAATGGAGGAAGCCGGGGCACTGCAGGCCCTGAGCTCTACTCAAGGCTGTAAAGTTTCAATTATAGAAGATAAACTCCAGATACCTGCTAGGCTGGGACCTTGGGTTGCCAGGGGCAACCCAGGATTCTATCAGGGGACTAAGGCAACAAAATTTCAATTATAGAAGTTAAATAAATCCCAGATACCTGCTTCCAGCCCGGCACCCCAGTAGGAACCCAAACCTTGAAGGGGCTGTGGGCAGCCTGAAAATAGCCCTCAGCCCCTCACCCAGGCTGGCCACACCCCCATGGGGTGAGGGTTCCCACTGGGGGGCTTGGCCAGCCTGCAAACAGCCATCAGCCCCTCACTCAGGCTGGCCAGGCATGCCAGCAGGTGGACATCCCCTGAGGGGTCCCAGACTGCGAGAGTTCACAGGCTGGGCTGAGGGACCCCCCCCCCCACCACCACCGAGTGCACAAATTTTTGTGCACTGGGCCCTACTTATGCTATAACTAGAGGCCTGCTGCACAAAAATCTGTGAACTCGGTGGGGTCCCTAAGCCCAGCCTGTGCCCTCTTGCAGTCTGGGACCTTTCAGGGGATGTCCACCTGCTGGCTTAAGAGAGGTTCCCACCACCACCACTGTGCTGGCAGCCATCAGCCTGGCTTGTGGCTGAGCAGAGCTCCCCCTGTTGGAGCGTACTGACCACCAGGGGGAAGCTCCTGCATTGTGCGTCTGCCACCTGGTGGTCAGTGTGTGTCATAGTGACCATTCATTCCCAGTCCTTCTGTTGTTAGGGTCAATTAGCATATTACCCTTTTATTAGTACAGATTGTTATTCTTTCTGTACAATCAAATAAATTTATCACAGATAGAAACCTGAATATGCTGCTTTCATATACAAGGAACTGCACATTCTCTGGCATTCTCTACTGCTGTAAGTTTCAGGCATCCACTTGTGTATCTTTGTCCAAATGACCATCAATAGGAGAAAGGTGGACAAACGGGCTCCTAGCCAACTAGAAAATGAACTGACTTCTAGGCCCCTGAAGCACATGGACCACCTGGGTGGTATTTAAACTTGTGGAGAGAGAAAGGAAGTAGCTGCTGGGAAGGGTCTCTGGGTCAGACTGATGCTTCGAATGGGTTTGCTCTGAGCAGATCTAACAGGCTAAGTCAGGAATTTCAAAGCCAAACTAGAAGCAAGTTTTGGGAAAGATTTTAGCCCTATGGATATTGTCTGTAACTGCAGTGCTTGTAAACCTAGCATGTAGCCCTTAAACAAGCAGCTAACTTTTCAGCTATTGTTAGTTTGCGGGAAACGAGTAAAATTGGATCCACCAGGGAGACTGTCAATGGACATGAGGAAACATACCTTGGAACTGGCAAAAATAAAAATGTTTTACGTCGTTGTCGTGTGTGTGCCGCTCATAAACTATGCAGTGAAACGCAGTACATATGCAAGTTTTGTAATGTACCCCTGCACAAAGCAAAGTGTTTTGAACGCTACCACACAGTGGCGGGAAATGTCCACTTACAAAGTGTTAGAAGCATTTAGAGCAGTGGTTCTCAACCTTCCTCATGCCACAACCCTTTAATACAGTTCCTCATGTTGTGCTGACCCCGAACCATAAAATTATTTTCATTGCTACTTCATAACTGTAATGTTGCTACTGTTATGAATCGTAATGTAAATATCTGATATGCAGGATGTATTTAGGTGACCCCTGTGAAAGGGTCGTTCAACCCCCCAAGGAGTCGTGACCCACAGGTTGAGAATCGCTGTTTTAGAGGAACCAGGAAATTCCACCCCACCCATTGTCAATAAATATCTTCTATAGATACTATTGATATAAAAGCCTAATATGCAAAGTGTCCCCCAGGGAGTTCGATCACTCCCTATGATGTGCGCTGACCACCAGGGGGCGGTGCAGACTAAAGGAAGGTCCAGCCGGCCACCGGCAGCTCCTAGGAACCCTATGCACTGGGCCTCTAGTTGACTTAATAAATGAGGGTCTTCAGTTTCTGGATCCCCAAGTCTCCAGTTCAATGTTCTGTTAAGGGCCATTAGAATTCACTTGGCTTAATTTACATCAGCTGAAGTTCAGTGCAAGGGCAAAGCCACGCTCTGAATGCAGGACCAGTTAAAGACTGGGCACCACCCAGTCTGACTCTCCCACCCAGTGTTAAGGGGATGGATCTCAAGATGTCGAAGGCCCACCCAGATGTGATGTAACTTCCTGTAATTCGAGTATATAATAAACAGCTATCGGAGCTGGCTCCCTCTCTGCCTGTCCCTCCATCTGAGGGCAGGCTTTCTCTGTCTGTCCCTTGAGTCAGAGTGGCAGACACCACACCCAGCCCAAACTTTTAATCTATTTTATGTCTGTCTTTCATTATTCTTTAATCCTGAAAGTGCCTCCTACTTGCACGAACCGGTTCATGTCTCCCCCTCTCTGGGGGATACGGAGAGGAGACCACAGCCCCATAATGTTCTATAAAAAGTATCTCTTCTTGAAAGGGATCAATAATAAGGGCAACAAATAAACCATTTCCCAATTTTTTTCTACCATCCAAAAGGTCATCAACACTAGAACTCAAGTCTCCTCTAATTTCTCAATGCCTCACCAAGTGATGCCAAGTCTTTCTCCCCACAAAAGCTTAGCAAGTAACTCACTCTCTGGAAAGATAAGCAAACCACTTCTGACTCAGGCCCTGACTCAGTGCCATCTCTCTTATCCCCACTCTCTGAGCAATCTTCCTACCAATGCTATCCCTTCTCAGGTACCTTCTAAAACATCGAGAAGATAATTCCTCCTCCCAGTACATCCTGTAGCAAGGGGCAATTTTAATAGCAGCAGCCTTTAATCATAGCCCCAGTTCCTACTTGTCTTTCTCATCCCTTCCCTATTTTAGCCATTTTTGGTCATTTGAGATATATTCTGCAGGAAGATCAACTACAATTCAAGGTTTGAGGAAGTGGTATAGTACAACATCTGACAGAGGGAGGTGGCAAGACAATGTTAATGGGTACAGATGGATGTACCTTCATACATTGTAAAGAGGTAATTTGTTGTTGTGGGCTAGAGTCAGGTTGCTTGGGTTCCAATACAGGTTCTGAGAAGGTGGTATGACTCTGGGCAAGTTACTTAACCATTCCCCTGTATCCTCCTCTATAAGATGGAATTGTTAGTGCCCACCTTAGAGCGATTTTCAACTAGAATGTCACAAGACTTTTTAAAATATGCAATACCTGACTATTTAGTCAGAGGCACTGACCTTTTTTCCCTTAGATTGTCAAATTTATTTTATTTTTTAATACATTTTATTGATTTTTTTTTTTTTTACAGAGAGGAAGGGAAAGAGATAGAGAGTTAGAAACATCGATCAGCTGCCTCCTGCACACCCCTAACTGGGAATGTGCCCTCAACCAAGGTACATGCCCTTGACTGGAATCTAACCTGGGACCCCTCCACCCCCATTTGGGGGGAGGGTGATGCTCTATCCACTGAGCCAAACCTGTTAGGGCTAGACTGTCATATTTAAATGATACCAGCCAACACAACAATAGCCATCCAGCGTGAACGAATCAAAATTATACCTATTTTATTTGTAAGATTAACAAAAGTATATTTCTGTTGTGCTGCAGAATTTTAATAATTAGTTCATGTGAGCCATAAGATGAAAAAAGGTTGAGAATAGCTGCCTTAGAGGGTTGCTGTGAGAATCAAATGATATGCACAAACTTGTAAAGACTGCAAGCACTCAACAGCAAGTACTAACTGTTAGCTGTTATTAGTACTATGTATACATTTAAAAAGAATGAGGAACTTCTATATGTACTGACTTGGAATAAAATCGATGACACCGTGTTTTAAGAAAATGCTGAGTAACATGCATCGTATGGATCTGTTTGGGAAAAAGAAGAAATGCATGACACATATTTACAGGTGCATCCGAAGAAGCTTAAAAGGCACACATACAAAATGCTGAATCACCACTGTTGGGGGGGGGTGAGGAGGGGCTTGCATTTACATACTGGTCTTTGCTTGAATTAACATGTACTATTTTTAAAATGAAGCATTTTACAATGGCCTTTCTTAACCTTCAAATTGAACCTCTCTCATGTCCCGTCTTAGGAATAAGGAAACTGAAGCCCAGCTAGGAAGAGTCATGTAGGAAGATATTGAAATACAATATCTCCTACATGTCTCATTTCAGATTCTCCTAACCCCTCTGCAGCCCTTGGCACATCGTGTGCCGGCCACAGGATCCAAACATTCTGGAACTGGTGGTGTTCCCCCCCCTTTCCGTCCCCGTCCTGCTTCTCTTAGGTACTCCTTTTCTTGTGTCCCAGTGCCTTCCACATTTCGTGTTTTAGCAGCTTTCTTCCCACCTCTCATAACTTGCTCACCATTTGCCCGTTTGTCTTTCTCCACCCCCCAGGCAGGTGCCCTTGCCCTGGAAAGCCCGCTGGAGTGCCATCCCAGCCCCATACTTTGAGGTCTGGGGCAGGCACAAGGACCCACCTCCACAATTGCAGGGCGGAGTATGCCTTCAAGTTGCTTTGTGTCTTGCCAAGGGCTCAAATGAGCTTTTAAACAACGTTTCCTTACTGCAGCCAAGGAACAGCGGTAGGTTTTGGCAGGCACTTTCCCCTCCTTAGGTCTTTCCCTACATAGGTGTTTCTGTTTGCTTTGGCGTTCTCCTGGAAGTTACAGAGCTCCCTTCCACGCTGCCCTTCTGGTGTTCATATTTGTTTTAGCACCATCGGTTTCACTTCGGATTCCTCGCTCTCACACCCCAGCAGTCCATCCCTATTTATACACATTTTCTATTTCAGCCCATGGAGAGTTATATGTGCAAAGTGAGGGGGGTTAACGGGGGGGGGGGGAGAGGATTCCAGATCCTAAGCCAGGCATCTCCCAGGCCACCTCTAGCCCCGGAACCGGAGTGCCGGGAACCCAGCCCGACCCAGCCCAGCCCGCCCCGGGTATCCGGGCCCCCAGAACAGGGTCAGCATCAAAGCGCCCAGGCATCGGGAGAGCGGATTGGCCCATCGGGAACCAATCAGCGGGCGAGGCCGTGCACGGGCGAGGGCGGGCCCAGAGGACAGAGCGGACCCAGTTAAAGCTGAAGGGGCAGGTGCGCCAAGCGGCCCGGATTTCACGTGCGATTTCTGCAGCCACCAGGTCACCGTTAGCCGCGCAACTCCGTGCTCTGACATCCCGCCCGCGGAGCTTCGCAGTTCCATGACGCTGAGGAGGGGGAGAAACAGTGCTTTCCTACCATTCATAAAATGGCCATTAGCAGAGTCAGGGAGGCAGTAGCCGTGGAGCGGGGCAGAGGCCATTGACATCCTCCCGCCCTCCTCGCCCTGCTCCACTGCAGGGCGTCCACGAAACCCAATCGGTTCTTGAAGCAGCAAATCACGCAAACGCTGGCTTAATCAGCCAAAGCTGATTACCAAAATGCTGTGGTGAAACACCTGGAGTAAGTTTTCCCCTCCCGAAGGGCTGGAGGGAACTGTGTTGGCATTTAACCACCGCGCAGGGCTTCACGACCTGCTAACCGAGAAGCGAATGAGCTATCAGGCTGAAGTCAGGAAGCGAAGACCTTCCGAAACGTGCAAGCGTGCAACCTCGGAAGCAAACGCGGCCGCCTCCAGGGCTCGGACACCCCCACCCCCACCCCTGGCGCAGGGACCGCTCCTCCAGGCTCTCCCCCACACACTTCACCTGGAGGCACAAAGATTTGGGGTGGAGAACGCGGATACCAGATTTCCCTGCCGTGTTCCAAACTTCAGCACAACTGTTCACGCATTCCCAAGCGCCACAGCCCCCGACATCACAGGTCCTTCCCACCTCGGCTTTCCCACGGTCCAGCGCCTCACCTGCCCACCTGCCACCCACACCCGGGCTGGAGACGCCGCGTCCTTGGGGAGGGGGAAGGGGGCGTGGAGAAGACAGGGGTGGTCAGGTACCCGCCTGGGTCCCCGGCGAGGCCTGGCGCCGGCAGCCAGAGAGCCCTCGGGGCTGAGGCACCAGAGGAGAGGAGGTTAGGAGCCGTGCGGGGAAGAACCGAGCGGAGGGCGGGGGACCCGCCCGTGCCGCGCTCACTCACTCTGCGTATCCAGTGGCCCAGGGCAGCCGCCGGGTCTCCTTGAGGATGAGGATGGGGCGGGCGATGTGGTCGGCGCTGCACTCCACCTCGTCCTGAGACAGCCCCAGGAACTCCGGCCGCCCGTACGGGAAGCGCAGGGGCAGGTCGGAGCCTCCGCCGCCTCCGCCGCCGTGCTCGGAGCCGGAGCTGCCAGCCATGATGCCGCCCATGAAATTGGCCACAGCAGATTTCACTCGAGTGAGCATATTACCCCGGCGCCCGGCAGCGGCGGTGCGAGCAGGAGGCGGCGGCGGCGGGGGCGCGGAGCATGCAGGCTGCGGCGGGCGCCGGGCGCACGGGCGGCGGCGGGACCGCTGGGACCCGGAGCCTAGCGCTGCAGGGGGCCGAGCCCGGGCCTCCCGCGCTCCGTGCCGCCGCCTCCCCCCGCTGCACTTCCGCAGCGGAGAGGCATGGAGCGGGCGGGCCGGGCCGGGAGAGACGCCGCCGCGCGCTCCGGAGCGGCTGGGCGGCCGCCGCTGCCGCAGGTCCCTTCCCGACCCGCTGCGCTCCCCGCCCGCGCGCGCGGATCTGAGCCCACCAGGCGAGCCCGCGGAGCCGGCGCGGCTGCTGCCACGGCTACCGCCGCCGCCGAGTCATGTGATAATCAGGCTGCACGGGCTCGAGCCGCCGCTCCGGCCGGAGCTCAGCCCCTCCCCTGCCCGCCCAGCGAGCCTCGCACGAGGATCGAGAGCTCCCAGGGCAGGGGGAGCCCGGGAGCCGGGCACGGTCTGCACCTGGCGGTGGGGATGGCGGCGCCGTGGGCTGAGCGGGTACAGGTGTTCGGGGCCGTCACGTGGGCCAGGCAGCCTGGAAAAGCCAGTTGAGAAATCCTGTCGGAGGAATGCTGCCTGCACCTCTGCGAGAGGAAACTTGAGAGCTGGGGGAGGAAAGGAGACAGGTGGAAACCTGGTGGGACGCCCCAAGTCTTCCAGTGGAAATGAGGAGCACCTGGTGCGACAGACGTTTCAGAGCTTTAAAAAACAGCCACCTAAATAGATGCACAAGAATCATTAGACGCTTTCCCCCCAGGCATTTCCAGAATCACTTTAGTTGGTCTTGATCACCACACGCAGCATGATCTGCAGAGCAAACCCTGTTCACACCCAGAATGAGCTTAAAGGCGAAGAAAACCAAGGAAATCGGAAGCAAGCCCTATTTTACCTAGTACTTCATGCTGTGTAAATGTATGCAAGCATTTTCTTCCGACATAGCAACAACAGTACCTTTTCAAAGCTGACCCTCTTTCTATTGAGAAACTTAGTGCAGCCTTTTTTTTTTTTTTACTTTGAAGTGTTGTTACAAAAGTAACATTTTAAGACTAAAGGAAATGAAACAGAACATGGCAAACTCAATGAAAGGCTAAAGTAAAAAAATGAATAAATGTTTGCCACGATAAAAAAAAAATTTGGTGGTCTTGTACTAAAACAAAACAGAAAATTATGAAAAACAGATGAAAGTGCTTCATTAGGCATAACATTTGTTAAATATTGGCTTTTGCATGTGTATCCTGTCCATGTTTACTTATTCTGTATCCTGTTCCTGTGTTTACCGACCATTTAATTTGCCAGGATTTTGTCTTGGGGAGTTATGCAGTGAAGGCTTACTTGGAGTTCAGGAGGAAATAGAGGCTCTCATTTTTCTTAGGAAGTGGGGAGTGGGGGGAGGGGGAGGACGAGGAGAGAGCAGCCCCAGTGTGTTGGAGGGGATACTAATTCTCTGAAGAGGGACTGGAATCCTTGCTCTAAGCCGGGGAAGCCTTGGTAAACCTCATTGACCCCTGTTATAATATTTTAAAAGCATTTTCCCCTTTGGCTTTTTATTTCCAATTACGATTTACATTCAATATTAGTTTGTATTTAGTTTCAGGTGTACAGCATAGTGTGTGACAATGCAGGAGCTGCCCGCTGAAGTCAGTGTGCTCCTACAGGGGGAGCTCTGCTTAGCCAGAAGCTGGGCGCGTGGCTGGTGAACATAGTGGTGGTGGCGGGGAGCCTCTCTGGCCTCTGCGGCAGTGCTAAGGACCCCTTCTAGGATGTCTGATTTAGGAAGTGGGGTCCCAGACTTGGAGAGGGTGCAGCCTGGGCTGGGGGACCCCTCCCCCTCCAGTGCACGAATGTTGTGCACCAGGCCTCTAGTAGTCAATAAATAAATAAAATTGAATAGCACAGAACTGTAAGTGAGAAAGTAATAGACTCCAAAACATTTCCCCAGTGTTTGCTCAGAGAAGAGCATGTGGTTTGCAAAAATTCAGAACTCAAGCAATTAAAGACAGCTTCTTAACCAGGAACTATGGACTCAATTTACTTTTCATTCTCTTAAAGGCTCGGTCTTGCTCTATGCCAGTATGTGTGACAGCCATCTAGAATGTCCTGAGATGCAAAATTAGTTGCTTTGTCCTTTTTGTCATCAACTACATTTTTAATAGGAGGAGACTTTATGCTTGCCTGTAAATAATGTTAGGGTCAGCTTTTCAAAACCAAAACAATTTAGAATGTCATGGCAAATAATCTCCTATCTTATTCGAAAACACGACTGCCCATCCCAATTACCCTGGTTATTCTTGTATAATGAACATATCCTACTTTCATCATGTTTTTGCTGTCGATTCTAGCAAATTTTAAAAATTGTTTCATTTCTCTTCCAATCGCATCGGCTGTGGAAAGTCGGCATCTTAGTTTTGCAATTCCTTGACTTGCAACAGCAGCATCACCTGTAAACTTGTTGGAAAAGCAAATTCTTTGGCCTCATCTCAACCCTATTAAATTAGAGCCCTGGAATCTAGCTTAACAAGCCCTCCAGGAGATTCTCATAGAAACCATTTGAAAGACACTGGCAAATGGAAAACATGTACTATTGACCTAACGGACAGGCAGGCATGAAAATGCAAGGACTATACCAAATAAGAAAGTAAGCAGTAGTCAAAGTGCTTGGACTATGAACGGATACAGAACGAGAACAGCCATGAACAAAACACGTGAACTGGATCCGTTCAGACACATTATGAACGGTCCCTTTCTGCTTGATTTCTGTGTGCTTTACGTTAGTGTAAAACCCTCAGGACATTTGCTGTGGGAAGATATGTAAATTCTTCAGCCTGTGGGAAGCTGTGGAGAAGGAAGTAGGATTGACCACTGAAGGGTAATCATCTCCTAGGCTGGATACCCAATAGGCAATGTGTCTATGCACATGTTTCTGTCATGTACCACGCAGTGGCAGTTAAAGTGGCATATAAATTCATTTGTATAAATATATATTATATATATTATTTATTTTAGAGAGAAGGAGAAGAAGGCGGGGGAGGAGAGGGAGAGAAACATTGATTTGTTGCTCCACTTATTTATGCATTCATTGGTTGATTCTTGTATGTGCCCTGACCAGGGATCGAACTCGAAACCTTGGTCTATCACAATGAGTTCTAAGCAACTGAGCAACCCAGTTAGGGTCTATAATATATATCTAAGTCTACAGTTTTTTTGGTAATGTTTTTAAAAGAGCCAATGTGGTCATTATTAGGAAAAAAACATTTTTAGCCTTCCTCACATTTGTTATATGGTTTTGTATTGTTTTTTAGTTTAATTGCTGGGACTAGTGCACCAGACATAAACTTTCAATGCCTGAGGGTTCTAATCTGGCTCAGAATTCTTGCATAGCTCCCAGGCGCCTCAAATTTAATATGTCACAAATAGGATTCATTATATTCCCATGACTCTGCTTCTCCTTCTCCTGAGACTATGGTCAGCTTATGACAGAATCCATTTACCAATCTAGAAATCTGGAGGTTATCCCCATTCCTTCCCCTTCCTTTTCTTCCCACATCAGTCTGTCAGCCACTTTTGTTGATCTGCCTTCCAGATACCTCCCACAGTCCACTACTTTTAGATCTTCATTATTTCATGCTCAGACAAGTTCTCCAGCAGATTCTGGTTGGTGTTCTGGTAGCGCCATCATTTACACAGCTGGGAGGAGCTTTCTGTAGCAAACAGAACACTTAGTAATGTTATTTCCTTCCAATTGGCCATTTGGCTAAAACCATTACTCTTAACCCTCACAATCTGTTCCTGATCTCTGCCCTTTCTTGTCACAGATGAACCTTTTCTCCATCCCACCAACTCTGTGCTTCAGGCTTACTCATTACTTATTTCTAGACTCTGATGTCTTTTCCTACCACCTTCTTAACAGACTGTTTTACTTGAAATGCTGCAGTCCCTTCTTCCCCCCCTTCCCCCTCACCCAGTGGCTAACTCCTTTTTTTTTTCATATCCCCACATTCTGTTAGCACTTAAAAGCTTCCTTCTCTATATTCCAAAGCATCTTTACATAACTCTATCCATAATTATAGCAGATCACATTGTGTTAAAATTATCTGGTTCCTGCAATGTAAGATAACTGAGAAGAGGGGGCTATTTTTTTCCTCTTTGACTCTACAATATTTGCCATACATTACACATATTAAATAAAGGTTGAATGAATAAATGAGTAAATAAATGATAATGGCAAAGAGAAAATGGCAATAAGAAGTGTCTCATTTAAAGGTCAAATTAGAGAAATTTTAGTAGTGTTTTCTAGAATAAAAAAAGATAGAGGTAAAAGGTTCATAAACCCTGATGGGCATCCATTGCATCCTAATTTTGATGTCCAGAAATTACCAGATTTAACGTAAATGTCCTCAGTATATAAGTTGGGTGACTTCATATGTTGAAAACCATTTTATTTAATACATTTGGAAAACAAAACTGTGTCCTAGATTTTAATAGAAAAGTATTTTTAATGCCCTAGTACTTACTGCCTTTGGCCCTACTATTAAAGCATAATTATATAGGAAATGTCTGTTACTGAATTTTCTATTTGAAATTCAGAATCCACTTTTACAAATAAGATTTTCCATGAATACTATCCATAAATGAATGGTTTCTATCTGCCTATTTCTCCCCCATTGTTTGTTTTTCATTGTTTTGAGATTGTTCATGAAAACAATAGAAAAAATATTTTCAGAAATTACCAAAGATTATAAAGCATGACAGTTAAAAATCAACTTAGTTTTTTAAAAATATTTTTTTATTAATTTCAGAAAGAAAGAAAGAGGGAGAGAGAGATAGAAACATCAATGATGAGAGAGAATCATTGATCGGCTGCCTCCTGCACACGCCCGTGGGGAGCGAGCCCACAACCTGGGCACGTTACTTGACCAGAATCGAACCTGGGACCCCTTAGTCCACAGGTCGATGCTCTATCAACTGAGCCAAACTGGCTAAGGCTCAACTTTGTTTTTAAAGGAACTAATTTGGGTTCTTCTAAAATGTAGTATGATGAGAAGGCTGAAGCAGCTTACTAGCAATTAGTGTTTATTAATGTCAGAACATAAATAGTGGTGTTTTTTGTTTTTGTTTTCAGCAATGAGACTCATTAATATAAGATTACTGGAACTTTGTAAAATAATTCAGAATTTTTTAAAAATGTATTTTATTGATTTTTTACAGAGAGGAAGGAAGAGATAGAAACATCAATGATGAAAGAGAACCATTGATTGGCTGCCTTCTACACGGCCCCTACTGGGGATCAAGCCCACAATCCAGGCATGTGCCCTTGGCCGGAATCAAGCCTGGTACGTTTCAGTCCACAGGCCAATGCTCTATCCACTGAGCCAAACCGGCTAGGGCCAGAATTTTTTTATCATTGAGATATTCTAGAATGACAACATGCTTAAAGTAAAATGCCCACGGTGTGCCTGGCACATAGTAGGCATTTAATAAATAGCATCTGTCATTTTCACTGAGAGCTCTTTATATAAAAGGCAATTAAGAGCCATTTCTAGCCACCAAACATAGCTTACACTCTCCCCCCTCTCCAACACACACACAAAAGGTGGGTAACTCTTTTTTTAAAAATATATTTTATTGTTTTTTTTACAGAGAGGAAAGGAGAGAGAGAGTTAGAAAGTCAGTGAGAGAGAAACACCAATCAGCTGCCTCCTGCACACCCCCTACTGGGGATGTGCCCCCCAACCAAGGTACATGCCCTTGACTGGAATCGAACCTGGGACCCTTGAGTCCATAGGCCAACGCTCTATCCATTGAGCCAAACTGGTTAGGGAAAGGTGGGTAACTCTTAAATCTCAATTATGCAATCAAAGACAGATATTCATTCTTCATTCTTTCTGCCGAGAACTTCTTTCACAAGAATACAAAATTCTTTCACAATGCAAAAATATCACTCAAGTTTTTTCCACAGAGGAAAAAATCACAGACAACTCTTAAATCCTCTCCTGGGGTTCTCACTACCTTTCTTACTGTTTTTTGTTTGGGTTTTATTCTGCATATATTCTGTATCACAGCAGGAGCTTGACATTAAAGATTTGAAAATCAATGAGCTCATTTACTATGTCTCAATTGCATAGTAAATGAATTTCAAATCAGCCCCTTGCATTACCTTTTCTCTGCTGCCTCAACTACCCAAAAAAAGCCTTTTCAACAAAACAGTTCATTTTCCTCATCTTTATGCTTCATCTCATTCCATGAAAAGTGTTTTCTAAAAAAAGGAGCTGAGAGAGACAGAGAGGCAGGCTTGGTGGTCTGAGTTAGCCTGTGAAGCAGTGGGAGAAGGGGTCGCAATTCCCTCCTCAGGCATCACTATTACTCTGCTTGCTTATTTGAAATATTATAATTTCCTACTTGAACTGGATTTAAATAGAAGTAAAAGAATACTCACTCCAAAGGCATGCATAAGTAATTTGGGGTTGCATATATCTATAGGTTTTTTGACTTTTATCTTTTAGTATGTGTTATTGGGAATCAAAACATTTATTATTTACCTTTATTTTTTTTAATGTTCTCATCCTTAGTGTAGGATTAGGACCTGATAAAGATAAAAGACTAATTCACCAAGTCAATTCTCTAGTAATAAAAAATTAGAGCAAATATTAATTTGAGTGCCTATGCTTAAACATCACCAGTCCTTATTACACACTATGTGGAGAGATGAAGGGATTTTGAAAAAAACACACAAAATTTTGCCAACATTTACTGATTTTTTAAAAACAAATAACTAAGTACTAGATTTAAAAAAAAACTTTTTATCTATAATTTTAAGAAATTTTTGTGAAGTCTACATGTAGTGCTGTGTCCATTGTTCTCTTTTATAATTTATTTTAAAAATTTATTCATTTATCAAGTAAGACTGATTACTTTTCTATAATTTTACAGGAAAAAAAGGATGAGTTTTTTATTCTTCAAAATTTATCTTCTTGGTGATGAAAAAAATAAAGTGAAATAAATTAAATTAAAAAAAAATTATCTTCTGATCATCCTCGTGTTAGAAAAGTTCGCCCTCCTGAGATTATTTCCCACCCACTCCTTCCTGAAACTCTTTTGTTCACGTTTTTTTGTTATCTGAGAGTTTGTTGGGTTTTTCCTCCTTTCAGTTTTCTATTATTCTGGGGGCCATTCCTCCACTTTCTTAGTAGCCTTGCAGAACAGAAGGAATTCCTGCGCTAGCAGAGCTGAACACTAGACACTGAGAATCGCAGTGGAGAAATATTGGCTATTTTATCATGAATGGTGCCATCCAGGAGAATGGGAAGTTAATGCCCAAAAGCCAGAGCTCCCTGATGGTGTAGAGCAGGGGTCCTCAAACTACGGCCCGTGGGCCACATGCGGCCCGCCGAGGACATTTATCTGGCCCGCCGGGTGTTTGCCGCAGCTGCCTGTACTGCTTAGCAGCAGATTCATCCCAGGCTCGCAGTGCGCATGTGTGGGATGTGCACCGCACTCTCCGACTCCCCTCCTTCTCTCTGTCTCTCCACTCCTCCTCCTCTCATCTCGGCTATAACAATCCTATTTTCCTGAAAATAAGACAGTGTCTTATATTAATTTTTGCTCACAAAGATGAGCTTGGTCTTATTTTCAGGGGATGTCTTATTTTTCCATGAAGAATACGGTACACATTTATTGTTGAACCAAAAAAAGGAAATTTATTACCTGTATACGGTACGATAGTAGTTGTCATCACTAACTAGCATAACCAAACAAACTGTGAATCCTACAGTATCAAGAATTTCTTGTTACCACCATTATTTCCATGTACAACAATCTATGGTATATTTACTCATTTATTCAATGACAGTCATGTCATCATCTTCTGGAACATCATCATAACAATCCAAACCCTGAATTTCCTGGTGAATTTCTTGTGACTCCATTTCTTTCAGAATCAGTGGACCAAATCTCTCATGTTTAGCAATAGCACTGTCCTTAAATGAGAACTTCTTGTCAAGGTTGCTTGCTCATAGTGCATATGCAATGCAACTGTCAGTGATTTTCTCCCATGAATTCTTCACCCAAGTCACAGCCTCTTGCAGTTTAGGTTTCACAAAGTTTCCACGCTGATTTCTCTCCATTCTGTTTTCAATGTAGTCATTAATTTCCATGCGCAAATTGTCCTTGAAAGGCCTTGTTATCAGAGAGGTCTTATTTTTGGGGGATGCCTTATATTTCAGCGAGAGGCAAAAAAAAAAAACTATAAGGCCTTATTTTCAGGGGATGTCTTACTTTTGGGGAAACAGGGTAGCAGTGACAAATATGGAACTGGACATCGACCATCTCATTAGCCAAAAGCAGGCCCATAGTTCCCATTGAAATACTGGTAACTTTGTTGACTTAACTTTACTTGTTCTTCATTTTAAATATTATATTTGTTCCTTTTTTTTTTTTTTACTTCAAAATAAGATATGTGCAGCGTGCATAGGAATTTGTTCATAGTTGTTTTTTTAAACTATAATCCGGCCCTCCAATGGTCTGAGGGACAATGAACTGGCCCCCTGTTTAAAAAGTTTGAGGACCCCTGGTGTAGAGGTTACAAGTTGCAGGTTAGGGCAAAATCACCACACCGTTGGTTAGGTATTCAGGGTCATGCTGGGAGCTGACTGGTCGGAGGTGAGGTAAGGGTGATGAACCATTTCTTCAGGGGTTGAGGACAACTCTGAAGTCTTTCCCTGTGCCCCTCTGTGCGGTCTCACAGGAAAGTAGCCAGGGGGTCATTCCACCTTAGGACTCAGGAACTGAAACATAAATGGGGGCAAGATGTTATTGTTAGCCTACCAGAGGTCCCCCGTGTGACCATTATTCAGGTCCAGCAATTGTCTTCTGTTGCCTGGGGGTGGGGGTGGAGGGGTTGCTGATTATCCTGGGGAAAGGCTAGGTCTCTGAGAGGTAAACAGAAAAAGAGATGATTTCTAGAGCTAGGATTTAAAAACTAAACTTAATCAATGTCATAAGGACCCTCAGTTTCAGTGGAAGCATTTTTCTTTGGAAACACATATGTATCTGCTTAATCAGCTGTCCAATTCCAGGGTTAGATAATTGGAGGATGGCAGACCAAAAATAGGCAACAGTTAACTCTTCATGGACAAAACATGGACAAAACATGAGTCAGGGCAGCATGACAAAAACTGTGTGGCGGACCAATTTTTCTACAGAAACAAAACAAGGGCACTTCAGGCTCTGGAATGTCATTTTGCTTTCTGGAAGGGAACAAGCCACATTGTGTGACCAAGGGAGACAGGATCACTCTCTTCAACCACCACTGCGTTCCTTTGAACTGGATACTACAAACATTTGCATAATGTCAGAACACTCCGCAGGGTAGTTACTGGCATGTGTAGTCTATTGGTAATGAGGAAGAAAACATAATGTTGATTGTTATAGAACATTTGACTATCTTAAATTTCAAAGAAGCCTGACTACAACACACTGGGTTGTCTTATTCAAGTTTCCTGTCAGTAACTAGGTTAAACTAAATATGCATGAATGTTTTGGTGAAGTAGACAATTGTGCCTCTTTTTCTTTTTAAGAAAAAATTTTAGGTTACTTGGAGAAAGACAGAACCTTACTGTAGGGTAGTTGAAAACAAACAAATTCTATCTTTGCTTTGGAGAATGCCAGCAACAAAGCTTGTCCAGGGCGCTAAGTTTGCCCTCTGTGCCTTCTCCCTAATTGTACCTCCTTCCATCCCCAGAGACCATGCTGAACACTGTAGAGATTAGCCTTTCCCAGGCGCTGGCCCGCTCGTGTTTCCCTGATCACTCGGACCTTTGTCTCAACTCTTCTTCTGTGTTCTCACGCCCAGCCATCTGAGTCTTGTGCCCTAACGATGAGTTGGATCACCAAATCTCTTGTATTCTAGTCAGGAGAAAAAGTCATGAGCCACCTTTAAAGGCCTGAAAATATATATCTAGTATGTTGAAAAACCATATTCAAAAGATTAGAATAGCCCTAACCGGTTTGGCTCAGTGGCTAGAGCGTCGGCCTGTGGACTGAAAGGTCCCAGGTTCGATACCAGTCAAGGGCATGTACCTTGGTTGCAGGCACATCCCCAGTGGCGGGTATGCAGGAGGCAGCTGATCGATGTTTCTCTCTCATCGATGTTTCTAACTCTCTATCCCTCTCCCTTCCTGTCTGTAAAAAATCAATAAGATATATTAAAAAAAAAAGATTAGAATAAAAATGTAACCTTATTTTTGTCCCCCACAGACCTCTAAAATTGACCGGGGCTAACTTCCCCTGACCTTTATTAAGGAAAACTGTTAAAAACTTGAAACTAAGGCAAGAGGATGGCTATACATTCTTTCTGTGCCCTACTGGAGTATTGCTTCACAGGCCCACCCAAGGATCACTTACTTTTCTAGAGGAACATGCCATTTGTTACTCTTGATTAGGGCCCAAACTTTGTGATATTACATATTAACTTTTATATTTTTGTCCAGTAGAAATGCAAATTATTTGTCTGACAGAAAAAAAAAAATTCAGGCTCTGACCAGATAGTTCATTTGGTTAGAGTGTTGTCTCAATAAGCCAAGTTTGCAGGTTTGATCCCTGTTCAGGGCACATAAAAACAAAAAAATCAACCAATAAATAGGTAGAATAACAGATATCTCTCTCTCTCTCTCTCTCTTTCTCTCTTTCTCTCTCTCTCTTCCTTCCTCTCTAAAATCAAAAAATTTTTTTAAAGAAAAAATTACCCAAAGGTTATGGTTTTATTGCCTTGTAGTTTAGCTATTTTAGTTTCTAATGTCTCCATCTTCTAATAAACATTCTGTCCTCATTCAGTTTCCTCAGATACTCTGTTTTTCAAATGCTCATTGAACCAGCATTAACATTCTTCTGGCTCTCTCACCAATGACTTAAATAAATCCTGACATGGTTATTCTAGCTTCTAGGAGAGCCATGTATTTATCTTTTGAAAATTATACTTTGTCACCCTAAATGGAGATTTAGGCAGGCATATATTTTCTGGGAACTCTCAGAAAATATAATATCCTCCAGGCACTTTTAGTAAAAAACAGTTTCAATTCAGTGACTAGAATGTCCAATCTTGTTTAACTATCAAAACTCTGAACTCTCCCCCAGCCTGGGCCAGCCTCAGGACTGAAGCCTGCAGGGGAAGGTGAGTGTGGTTCTTCTGCTCCATTGTCTTCATACTCACCAGGTGATTTGCAGTTTTGGGTCTCACAAGGGTCAAAGGTGAGTGGGGTACATGGAGAGAAGTAAGGCAATCAGCCAAGGGTCGCTTGGCTCAGTGGCTATACTCTACACCCGAGGCTGACAGTTCATGCTGATAACACCGCTGCTAGTCCCTTCTCTTAAGCAGGTCCCTTGACCTAGAAGGATGAAAACGTGTTGAATTCCTTTATTGGCCCCTGGGCAATCAGGGATCCAACCCAACTTCTTTCTGCAAAAGATATCAGTCCTCTCCAGATGGCTCTATTGGGCAAGACCTAATATAACCCAAGCCATTAGTCCTTGAGAATATACTTTCTTTGACCCAAAAAAAAGGGGGATGTGGGATAATCGTACAAGAGCTGTTCTCTCCTGCTTCCCTCAGTAAGGGGTTAGTTAGCACTTTCTCTCCTTTCACTGTCTAGATTTCCTAGGTGGGCATCTAGAATAAGCTTTCTCTTGTGTGAGTCAGGCACTGGTACTCTGTGTCTCCAAAGTGAGGCACAGTTCTCTAAATGGTAGTCTTTAAATTTGTGGTTAAAAGTTCACATTTCCTGTCCAAGGTGGAAGTGTGGGTCAGGGCCTCTGGCTTCTCTAAAGTAATTTCTTCACCAATCCAACTTCCGGCCACTCTTTAAACTCTTTATATGGTTTTCAATGGACTTAGGGGATCAAGGGCTATGGAGCAGTTTCTTAGGTCCATTTCGTTTGTAAATCTGAATATGGTGGTGGTGGTGTGGGGGTTGTCTCACTCTTACTTTGATACTCTGATTATTGCTTCACTCAAACTGAGAAAGGATAATATTCTAATTTCCTATTACATTTACATTTAAGTTTACTGGAAATAAGCAAATATCGGAGG
The DNA here is from genome assembly GCA_004026665.1 of Murina feae. Lineage (NCBI taxonomy): Eukaryota > Metazoa > Chordata > Mammalia > Chiroptera > Vespertilionidae > Murina > Murina feae. The sequence continues at coordinate 21,634 of PVJC01020765.1, forward strand.
GAAGCTTCTACCATATCAAGAGAGGTGTTGGGATGAAACACATCCAACAAGCAATTACTTACTCAGTCCAAGAGTCAAGTTGGCTTTGAAGTATATGTAAAGGCAGACGCTTTTTGACTATGGCCAGTATTTAGCAAAAGGCATACATTTTTCCTTCATACATGTATCGTAGATATATGTGCACACATTAAAAGCCAGTATTTGTTATAGGCTTGGGATGGTACATCCAACTCTACCTCCATCTTCTCAACTTTCGTCCGATATGTATTTATTGATTTAATAAGCCAGGCCTTGTGCCAGTGCTGAGGTACAAAGTGGTGAACTAAATAGTTGCGCTCCCTAACTTTCCAGAAGTTTGGGAACCTGAGTGTGTGTCATGTCTTATCACATTCTCATGTCCCTCTCTTCCTTCTCCTCACTTACCTTTCTCTTGAAGAACTCTTAAGTAAGTGAATGGGTTTTCAAATTCTTCTTTTTTCCCACCATACCTTGGCTTTTTCTCATATTGTGTTTTCTTGGGAATTATGACTCACACTCTAGACTAACCGAGAAAATGATCCTATTTTTATACTCTTTCCTTCACATCCTTGGGATTGTAATGGGAAAACACTCACTTTGTAATTCATCCTGGATTTGAAGACCAACTCTGCCATTTATTATTAGCTTTATGTTTTGGGCAAATTATTTAATCTCTCTGAAACGTGGTTTCTTTATCTATATAGACACTGTCCTGTTTAAGTCGTACTATTTGAGAGAGGATGTCTTCAAAATGCTGGCATGAAGTAGATATTCCCTAAGTGAACTATCCTAAGAGCTTTCTTTCTCTTCACCCTGTTGTTGAAGCACCTCTTCCAATCTGGGTACAGGGCTGAGGTTTATTATCAAAGCACTTTTGTCCCCTGTGTTCTGTAAACTAAAAGTCATTCTTGGTATTTCCCATTTGGAACATGAAGCTATTGACTCTTGTTTTACACAATAGAATTATGGCTATGCTTTTACTCACATTCTACATAGCTGCTTAAATAACAGTGCCACTTCATAGACATGGACCTGACTGACCACGCTGTTTTTCCTCATCTGTTCTCCCACTATACCCTTTCTCCTGATTATTCTTTAGGAAGTGTGTGAGGACTCACATATCTTTAGGGATCATTAATTTGCTTCTTAGAATGGAGCAAATAATATATTTAGCTGTTAATCACAAAGTCAGTCCAGGACTTGTCAACAAGGCATAATCAGCCTCATAGATTGTTAACTCCCACTGCACCCCTAGATTAACACCAAATTGAGCTAGTTTTTAAGTTTATGCCTCACTTCTTATTCTCCACCCAACTCACCAAGACTCATTGAGCACTTTTTTGTGGGGAATAACTAAGCTCATGTACTCATCATAGGACTGACAAGAAATCAGTGCCTTTGGGTATTATATATGTAATCCACCAGTCATTGAAACTTGAGTTACAACTGTTCTCACTGGTCTTTAGCAGAAGCCAGATTCCTCATAAAGAGGCAAATGGACAAGTGTATTAGAAATCATCTAGGATCATTACAGTGTGTGATTTTTCTTATTAATTTAAAAAAAATAATTGAAAACTCAAAAATGTAATTGTAAGAGAACCATCCTAAATAACCAATAAAAGATTGTTAGTCTGGTTAGAGCAACAGTGAAGGATCTAAAGCTCTACCCACTCAGCCCCTCCTTATCTAAGTAACTTCTGAAGGCTCCACGCCCACCGTGCAGATCAGAGTCTGAAAAGTACTAATCTAGGTCAACCCCTTCATTATGCAGGAGAGGAAATTGAGGCTCAGAGACATTTATTCAGACCCCATTCAAGATTCTCTTTTGCTGCTATTTATACCAGTTTGTATGGTAGCTAAATAGAGGTAATGGGCTAGGACTAGGGTGAGGCAAGTAAGCTGTTTAGGGTTCAAAAGTTAAGGAGGACCCCTTGTTAGGTTTGTGCAAGAGTTGATCTGCACTGGCAGGACCCCGAGAATGCTTCCTTATATTTTGTGCCCTAATTGTGCTGTTTGTCTCCTTAACCCAAATCCTGCCCATTTATATTTAAAATAGGAAGTACATATATTTACAAATATGCCACATGCGCACTCTACCTCTTGTTGTTTCTTGCCCTCTTATCTTTGTCTTCCATATAGGACTGTAATCTTAGAGATCAAGGACCATAACTTTCATCATTATATTCCCAGGATTTGGTTTAGTATATAGGAAATAATGACTACTCAATAATGTCTATTTAATGGACAGATGAGTGATGGTTCTAAATTCTGTCTTTTATGAAGGCTTTTCTGACATCTCAAATTCACCCTGATGGAGAGCATCCTCTGAACTCGTAACATATTATCTGAATAACTCAGTTCACAAATAATCATGTATGCTGACATAACTTTTAGGTTTACATAACTCTTGTTGGGCAATTTAGTTTTCTAATGCTCTGTCTCTATGCACAATTAGGTTTTAGTTAAGAGCAAAAGACAATTCGTGTTCTTTTTTAAATTCTCTCAGCATCTAGCAGAAGAATCTTCATATTGGTGCAATGTGGCAAATAGTTCTTCACTATGCGAATAAAGAATGAAGGAATAAATAAGTATGAACAAATAAGTGGCATATTCTCAGCGGAAAACAGAGTATAAAATTTGGTAACTGTTTTAAGTCCTAGCTTGCCTACTAACTAGCTAAGTGACTTTGCTCAAATCATTTTACCTCTTTGGCCTTAGTTTATTGATATGTAAAATGAGGAGTTGGCTTGATGATTCTGAAGTTATCTCTAGCTTTAGCATCTTGTGGATCAATGATTGTAGAAATATGCCATGCAAGGTTGTGTAGGAGGTCAAGTAAATTTTGCTACTACAAATCCACTTGTCATTCTAATAGCAATTTCCTAAGTGTAGTTGGTGGTCCAATTTAAGTGTTCAAAGAGTCCTGGAATTATGAGCAGATTGTGTGTCAAAACTAATTTGTATTACAACAGGTGTGTTATGGTTGAGCTATCTTTTGTGGCCTAGCCTGAAAATTAAATACCTAGTATATATAACCAATGATATTTCAAGTATAAATATTCATTTATAGCATTATATTTCTATGGGAACATACACTCATAATTCTAACAGGATACTGAAGAACAAATAGTTTCAGGTCAGTACATGGCGAAGAAGAAGAATGGAAAGGGATGGAATGTTCCCATGACTTTAACCGCAGTTCTTAAAAAAAAAAAATTATTTCACATTCAGATTTCTGTCTTAATTCAGAAAGTCATTACTTATAACAAAGTCAATTTTATTTTATTATTTCAATAAGGTAAAACAGATCTTTTTAAATGTCCAATTTATAATTATGTTCTTATTTAACTTTTTTCAGTATTTACTTTTCTTCTGTACAATACATGCAAGACAGAAAACAGCGTGTTAAACATTCAACATTCTTTAGAGAAATATGAATAATCTTCCAAGAGATTCCCAGAAAAGATTTAAATATTTCCTCACCTGCTTTTCCCATAATTGTATTGATTTACATTGCTAAAAACTATGAAGATTTGCTAAGTGAATTCATGTTTGGTGACTGAATTAACAGTGTGACTAAATTATTATTTTTCTTAAGGAAAAGTGTAGTTTCATGAGGAACCATTTTGTGGTTCATGAGAAACCTCATGCCATTCTGGACTTCATCAATTCAGAAATATGGCCTAGATATTTCAGTTCATGGCAACTAGCAAACCTTGAACATACATTGTCATTTCCAACTCTCCATTTACCTAGGTCCTCAGTCACTTAATAAATTGTCACTGAGTGTAAAGAACAGTGCAAGGCCACCATACAGCCCAGATCATGCCAGATTACAACCATACCACTTCCATGAGTGACACACCCAAGGTGGAAACTCTGTGAGCAACCACTGAAGCAAGTCCTGGTCCATAGAGTTGACTCCTGCAGAGCAGCTCCTCTGCTGTAGTTGTGGTTAATCCTCATAGCCAATTGGCAAGGGGTTCGATCCCTCCCAGTGATGTCAATAGCAATTAGGGCGCAACTACAATAGGACAGCGCATACAGCCCACACATGGGGCGCACATGGAGTGCCCAGTTTGGGTGACTGGGGAGGCTGTGCCACTGGGCCCTACAGGACATCTACTACATAAGACCACTCTACCAAGTCTGGGAGATGTAGCGGCTCTGCCTAATACATAGAAACAAACATAAGGAAGCAGTTAAAATGTGGAGACAAAAAAACATGCCCCAAATGAAAGAACAGAATAAAACTCCAGAAAAAGAACTAAAGGAAATGGAGGCAAGCAAACAATCGGACACAGAGTTCAAAATAATGGTTATGAGGATATTCAAGGAACTTAGTAGGAACTTCAACAGCATGAAAAAGAACATAGAAACCATAATAAAGAACCAGTCAGCCCTAACTAGTTTGGCTCAGTGGATGGAGCATCGGTCTGCGGACTGAAGGGTCTCAGGTTTGATTCCAGTCAGGGGCATGTGCCTTGGTCCTCAGTGGGAGGTGTGCAGGAGGCAGCTGATTAATGTTTCTCTCTCATCAATGTTTCTAGCTCTCTATCCCTCTCGCTTCCTCTCTGTAAAAAATCAATAAAATATATATATTTTAAAAAGAACCAGTTAGAGATGAAGACTACACTAGCTCAAATGAAGAATAATTTACAGAGAAGCAAAAGTAGAGTAGATGAAGCAGAGGATTAAATCAGCTATTTGGAATAAAAGGAAGCAAAAAACATACAATTAGAACAGCAAAAAGAATTAAAAAATATAAAGATAGTATAAGGAGCCTCTGGGACAACATTCAGATCATGGGGGTACTGGAAAAAGGAAAGATCAAGAAATTGAAAACCTATTGAAAAAATAATGACAGAAACCCTCCATTACCTGGAGAAGGAAATAAATATATGAGTCCAGGAAGCACAGAGAGTCCCAAACAAGATGAACCTAAATAGGCTCACACCAAGACACATCATAATTAAAATACCAAAGATTAAAGACAAAGAAAGAATCTCCAAAGCAGAAAAGCAGTTACCTACCTACAAGAAAACTCCCATAAGATTGTCAGCTGACTTCTCAACAAAAACTGTGCAGGCCAGAAGGGAGTGGCATGAATTATTCAAAGTGATGAAAAGCAAGGACCTAAAACCAAGATTACTCCACCCAGCAAGGTATCATTTAAAATAGAAGTTCAGATAAAGAGCTTCCTAGATAAGAAAAAGCTAAAGGAATTCATCATCACCAAATCAGTATTACATGAAATGTCAAAGTGTTTTCTTTAAGGAGGAGAAAAAAAAGATAAAAAATATGAACAATAAAATGACAATAAATTCATATCTATCAGCAATCGAATCTACAAATCAAAATTAATGATCAAGCAGAACAGAAACAGACTCAGGTATGAGAATATTTTGATGGTTATGAGATGGGAGGAGGTTGTTGGATGGGTGAAAAAGGTGAAGAGATGTAGAAGTAAAAATTGTTATTTACAAAATAGTCATGGGTATGTAATGTATAGCATAGGGAATATAGTCAATAATAGTCTAATAACTGTATAATGTCAGATGGGTATGAGATTTATCATGATGATCACTTAGTAAGTTATATAATGTCTAACTAAATGTAATAGTGTATGTCAAATGTAAGTGAAAAATAAAAAATTATTTAAAACAAACAAAAAAGAAGCAGAAGATTGTAAGGCTCCATGTGAAATAAGGCAACTTTATTATTTTACATAACTGTCATTTATGAGTCTCTTAGACACTAGTTCTTTCCATCTCTTCATGTTGATCATGGTTGGCAAGTTAATCTTTCTTGGAAATGATTCCTTCTTCATTTGTCTTTAATTTTACCCATTGTCTTTAGATCAGACCTGAACATTTCAACCCATATTTCAAGTCCTCTTCACCCCCACCATCAGGCTTCTCCATGCTTGCTCAACATAATTTATCCCATTTTGTAGCCCATTGGCCTCACTCTGTATTTGCTAGTTAGTCTGACCCAAGGGACCTTTGCAAACCTTTTCCATCTTTATTTGTACTAGAACTTTGTGAGAAAAGCTGATATGTTGGGCCATGTCCTCCAGTGACTCACCTCCTTCGCCTTCCTTTCCTTCAACATCTATATTGCCTAAGCACTTATCACAAGACACTGCACAATAACAATATGTATAATGACAATATCTTCCATTACAGAGCACTGACTATATCAGGCATTAAATTATTTTATACATGTCATCTCTGCTAAAACAACACGATTAGTTAAATATGGGTATTATAATCTCCATTTTACACACAAAAAAACCAAGGCTCAAAGAATTAAGAAATTTTCCCCAAGTTATAGAGTTAGTAAAAGTCAGAGCTGGGTGTTGGAATTGGTCATTGAGAGGGTGTGACTGCTGATTGACCCACCAGTTGGACCTGGGCCATTGGAGGCTCCTCACCTCTACCCTGTCCTTGGAATATACCTTTCACTTGCCTTCCTTTCCCTAGAAGCTGCTTGAAGGATAAACCCTGAGAGAGCAATGTGTTGTTGAGACCATCTGGATGGTATGTATATGTGGCTGAACTCAGTTAAAGCCTCTATAGAAATTTTAAAGCTTCTGGTAGGCAGGTACAGAGATCTACTTCTCTTGTAGCCTCCTGAGTCAAGCCTCATCTGGAAGGATCTGCCTTCTTCTTTGGTCTCTCCTTGTCTTCTTTGTGTGTGTGTGTGTGGGGGGGGGGGGGGGGGGCGGGCTGAAAGCGTATATTTAGATTTTTACCTGGGAAACTCCCAAAGTTTTGAACCAATACCAGGATTCAACCAGTTGGTATAACTCCAAAGCTTTTAATCTTAGCCATTATACCTCGCTGGTTCCCACATATGATGGTGCGCTGTGAGCAATGCAAAGATGTTAAAGATCCAGTGTCTGCACTACAAAGTTTGCTGTTTAGTTTGGTAAATCAAAGATGAACACAAGTCACTGTCCTATAAGGCAGTGTGTTTAAAAATCAAACTAACAGAGAACCAAGATGGCGGCATGAGGTATATACCTAAATGCATAGCCTCCACACCTACATTATAGAAATACAACTATACAGATAAACGGCCATCCTCCAGAACCAAGGGAGGGGTAGCTTTACATCTAGAAGGCAAGAGGAGTGCTTTGAGACTGAATAGAAGCTCCCGGCGCCCAAACTGAAAGGTATGGACCACGAAATGGAGGTGGC